>PVKA01009181.1:0-19616 GCA_004027165.1 Ctenomys sociabilis | reverse complement strand
GCCTCTTTATTGTTGAACACTAGCTCACTGCATACATGGCTCACAACGTGTGTATCACACACTCTCCCTCCACTCACCTACCAATGGACTTTTCCATGAATTTCATATCATACCTATTGGGAATAGTAGCACAGAGTACAAGGTCATGCAATGCGGTATGTTCATTTTTCCTCATAAATTAGATTATTTATTTATCTTTCTGTATTTAGGACAGGGTCTACAAGGTCTCTCCACATAGGTCAGACTTGTAGTGATTGTCATGCTTTCAGCCCCTCAAGTGCTGGGCTTACAGGCATGCAACACCAGGTCCAGCATCTCAGTGAGTCTGTTGGGTGGGGCAGGCACAGCATGCTATGAATCGAACCCTGGCCACTGTGCTCTGCCTCATCAGGCTTTATAGTCTGGTCAGCTGTCCGCCCAGCCCTTATAAATGAGATAACTAAATCACATGATAATTCTATTTTCAGTTATTTGAGGCATCTCTACACTGTTGGCTTCTCCATGAAGGCATAGTAATTTATACTCTCACTAAAAAAATGCATATTTCTTTTTCTTCACACCTCCTCCAAGACTTTTTTTATAAACTTGGAGTTAGATGATATGTAACTCACTTTCATATCCATTTCTTTGATGGCTACTTCGCTAAGAATTTTTAAATATTTGTTCATTATGTGTACTCCTTCTGAGAAACATCTGTTTAGGTAATTTACTCATTTACTTTTGAGTTATTTTAACATTTGAGACATTAATCTTTTGTCAGATGAGTATTAAATATTTTCCCCATTTTTCAGGTTTTTTTATTTTGAGCATTGTTTCTTTTGTTGCACAAAAGCTGTTTGGTATTTGAAATTTTTTAAACAATTTCAATCTTTTTCTAATATATTCAATGTTTCTCATAGAGTGTTTCAATGGACAGGTTTTCCACCAAATATATTTGGTACATTTTCTTGTTCCTTTATGTTTCATAGCTGTATGTGACAGCACACATCTATAATCTCAGTGTAGGGGAGGCTGTGGCAGGAAGATTACCTGCAATTAAAGTCCAGTCTAGGCAACACAAGCAAGTTCAAGGTCAGCCTACAATACGTAGAGAGGCTTGTCCAGGTAAACAATTATTGAATTTTTGATATAATTCAGGTATAAAAAAATAAGATAAGTAAGCAACTACACTCTTAATTCACTGATAACAGATATCTGCTAAAATAATATCTGTAAACATAATATCATGTATGCACCTTGTACAATACCAAAACGTTATGAAAATAGTTTGCAATGTATTAATTCATCGAATGTGTATGGTTAAGGTGTCTTGAAACTGTCTGATTGACATTTGTATTTTAATAAAATAAAAATAGATGAAAAAAAAAGAAAGTCTAGATTCTCTTTGATTTTAATAATTTTACAAATACTTACTAAATATTGAATATTCAGAATAAAGTAATAGATGGTCTGGAGTTTAGATTATTTCTCCTGCCAATTTCCTAGTATATGTTGATGTTGCTACCGCATGTGTATTTAGTAAATTTTCTAAACTTTTTCTCTAGTATTGTTTGTCATGGGTGGCTATTGAAGTGTTAGTGAGTGGCAAATGATTCCTTGAATGCCTGAAATCAATTAGTCTGTTTTTGTTTTAGGGAGTGTGTGTTGTCATATAGGGGCATGAATTCTCTTCCACACTCAGGAGTACAGTACACAAGTCTGTATTTGGAAGCCATACTTGGAATACATTTCATCATTTTCTTTCAAGTCTTTTCAAACTGGTTACTTTTTTCCTTTCATTTCTGGATTCTGGTGATATGAATGAAGTTTTCATTATAGTCTCAGGGATCCGTGAGGTCAGGTTTCCTTTGTTTTGTGTTACAGCACTCTTTCCTCTCTCTTATTTTTGGTTCAGATTTGCAATGATTGATTAAGCATGTCAACTTGAGAAGTTTAGAAGCTTAATTACACTGGCTCAGTAATTCCACACCATATGGTGTAGAGGGCCCACCTTAGGGCTGCTCCTCACTCAGATGATAGAAAGGGGAAATGAGGAAGAATGGCTGTGCTTCTGTTCTTCCAAGGAGCTCCAGTCTTTGCTTTTAGCTTGGACATTCATCTGGCTTCCAGTGTATAGACTCTGGCTTCCAGTGTAGACTCTCTGGCTTCTGGCACAGTCTCTTGGCCTTCTGCATCAAATCTTTCTTTCTTTCCTTGTAGACGCTTCAGCTTTCCATTGTAGACTCATTGATCTCATGCAAATCAACAGGGACACATGGTGAGCTCCAGACCCTATGCTAAAACCTTTAGTCACCAGATACTCTCTGTATCCTTCCTCATCCGACTGTGTAGGTATCCATAAATTCCAATACCTTTGTTTATTTTGTGTTTTCACTGCGTTGCTAGTAAAACACAAACTGATATACAGTAATACAATTTCTATTGTTTCTCTTTAAAGTAGGTAATTTTAGATGAGACATGGTAGCATATACCTGTAATCCCAGCTCTTTGGGAGGCTGAACACAGGCAGATCACTACGAGTCCCATCTGTGTAGTGAGACTCTGTAGACCCTGTAGACACTTATGAAAAAAATACAAAAAAGTAGGTAATTCTATCATTTCTTTTATTCCACTGTAAAATATATTAATTTTAAAATTTTTCAATGATTTATTTTAAAATTTGCTTTGGTTGGGATTTCTTTTCTTTACTCTAAGTATGGATGCATTTTTTTGTGGTAGTTGCTTAAAAGTCTTCAGATAATACTAATACTTTATCATGTCAAAGTTGGCTAAATTGACTCAGAAATATATACAGTGAAGTCCTAAGAGCATGCATTCAGGATGAAGATACACTTGGAGATAAAGGCTTCAGAAAGAGTCACTGAAACTAAAATTGAGTCCTATGTTTGTTTCTTATTTCATTGTGCTTTGGTACTAATAAAAAAGAGAGATCATGAACACACAGGGTGAAATCCTGTGCAGGATCTGGAAGAAGAAAGCTATCTACTAGGCTGTGACAGAGGCTTAAGAATGATAGGAGATGTGTTGATACCTTAAACCTGGACTTACAACCTCAAAAACTACAAGGAAATAAATTTTTGTTATTTAAGCACCACTGGAATTTGGCATTTCTTATGACAGGTTTAGTAAACTATGATAGCATGTATCGTCATAAGTTTCACGTCTTCCTAGCACTTGTCATGACAAATTACTTTCAGTTGGAGCTGAAAGGTTTTGTTCATTCTGTTGCACTGTGAAATTCTGGAACTTATCTAAGGTTTATGGCTCAGCTGGTTGTCACTTGTCCTACTTTAGTAGGGGGAAGGAGAAGATGCCTCTTTACTGTTAGATAGAAGTAAAAGTTCATAGCCTCTGGGGGTACCTTACTGGGGGTGATGTGTGGTCTTTTGTGCCCAACTACCTTTCCACTGAAAATTTTCTCAGGAAGTGAATTAAAATTGTCTTGTTTCTGCCATATCAGGGCTAGAACCCACCTTACAAGGTGCTGCCAACACTGCAGTGCTGGATAGTGAGACCAAAGTCCTGCTCTCTGGTATCATTCTAAAGCTGGGGCTGAAGGGGTGGGGGTGTCTTACTCTAATCTTGTCAGAATGGAAATTTAAACTTCTTATTTTATCTTTCCTGGCCTTAGGTGGGACTAAGGTCTCTGGTTTGATTTTGTGATGTTTGGATATAGTACAGAAGTTTACTGTCTTATTAGGTTGCCTCTTTCCTGGCTTTTGGTTAGAGACAAGGCTTTTTGCATCTATTTTTATCTGTATCTTTTGCTTTTCTGTAGACTTCTGAGCTTTTTGGTTTGAAGGCAGGATAAGTAAGGCTAAAAGAAAACCAGGGTATCTGGCACTGTGCCACTTTCAGGCCTTCAGTGTTCTAGCGGGTCTTATTTCTTCTCCTTACCTTCAGGGTCTTGCATGTTTTGTATGTGAACTTGGATTTTCATTGTATTTTGTGGCAAGAAGGGATTTCTACTTCATCTTCCTCAAGCAGAAGTGGGAGATTTTTTTAAGTTGGCAATCACTGGTTACTGGCATGAGGAATTTAGATATATTAAACTCATTTTTTCCAGTATGATTTGTATATTGAAATTCTCATTATGTTTATGTTTACAAAAATCCTCTTATGTAGACTGGAGTAAGATGTTATGTTGATAGTTGTTTTTAAAAACATGGAAATTGAATATTTTATTGTACATAAATTGCTAAAATTAAACAAGGTCCGGCAGTTACTGCGAGTTTGATTGAACTAAAAATACTCAACAGCACTCTCTGATTACACAGGAAGTACAAACTGGCTTGAAGCTATAAATGACAGGTAAACTGTGCCCTACAATATTTTTGAGAAGAGGTGTCATGGTCTGTTAATCCAACTGGATTGGGCATAAAAGGACCTGTACACCCACCTGATGAAGACAGAGAGGAAGCACAACTAATTCAAGAGTGTGCAGAAACACTCTTGGGTCTCAGCTTGGTCTGCTCTTAGGCATGCGAGCTTCACCAAGTCTATTAAACTTCCTAAACCACAGTCTCTTCAGTTGCTTATAGTTGAGTGATTTTATTATTATACAAGAGAAAACTGATATTATTATACTCTTATGATTGTTTGTATTTATATCTTAGGGGATAATATATAATGCATTTTTCTAATCTCTAACATACTTGGAAATTTTCTTTCTTTTAATTTTGGGTTGCTATAAATCATGTGTGTGTAGGCTTGATGGGATCATTTAAGGTTATCTAGGTAAGTTTTTATAGATCATTGATTTTCAACTTTGGCATCACATTAGAATTAACTGGGGTGCTCTTTAAATGCACCAGTGCCCTGAAATGTCTCCCAGAAATTTTGAGTTAACTGACCTGAAGCGAGACCTCTTGATTCCTGTGCTTTAGAAAAGTTCCCTAGGAAACACAAGTGTGTGTATTTCCAATTTATGTAAACATCTACCATTCTGACTTAAGATATGCCAGGTGACTGAGGCAAGTGACCAATCAGGATTCGATTCTATAGATATAGTAATGATTGCCGCAGTTGGGTAGGAGGACAAGTTTGTCTCTGATTCCTCTCTATTGTCCTGTACTGTTTGATACATTGTGTTAACTTAAGAAGTTTACAAGTTTAACTAAGTAACTCATTAGAGAGCCAGGATTCTTAGTTGCTGACATCTTCATCCTGGGAAAGAGGGGGGCACAGACATTGTATGAGTTCTATACCTCAGGCCCAGCGCAGCTTGTTTATAAGAGGAGAGAGAGGCTGGCTAGAAGCCCCAGCTGCTGCCCTTCTCTTTGCTCCTAGCTATTTTCTGCTGCCAAGAACTGCTGCTCTCTGCCAAGGGTCACTCTGCCTGGGAGCCAGCCAAATATAGACTGAACCCCCCCCAAACTGTGTGTTAAATAAGCCTTTCTTTCCCTAAATTTGGGTGTGGGATTTTGTCCCAGCAACAAGTGAAAAGTAACTGAGACATCCCCTTTACCACCTATACTTTCAAAAGGTTTCTGTCCATATGCACACTGTCTTGTACATTCACACCTTCTATATGGCTTTCTTTTTCTCCCTTTGTCCTTCCATGTGGGAGTTTACATGGTATAACTGTATTCTTAAAGCTTAAATTCTTTCTGTATCATTAACACCAGCTTATCTTAGAACAGAAAACTTAACCTACTTCTGGAATATGCAGTTCTGTCTCTAAGAAACTTCTGTATTATAAGATGTAAGGAAGCAAGAAGACAGGATGCTACCCAATGTAAGTAGTATTGTGTGTGCTAATTTAACAGTAAATTCCAATAGAGGTTAGATGGTCTTTTGAAGATAGTTAATTTCTTTCTTTCTTTTTTTTTTAAAGTGTGGTATTGCATTTACCATGCCTCTTTCTTTTTTTTGGCTGAACTGGGGATTGAACTTAGACCCTTGCACTTGCCAGGGAAGCACTTATTCTGCTGAGCCATATCCTTGGCCCCTACTATGCCTTTTACTTCAAAACAGTGTTGTGAAAATGTTACCATCATCTCAATTCTTTTAAATGGAAATCTATTTTTTTAATTGTTACAGATATAAAGCCAAGGCATGTAGAAAATTGGCGGAGTTGGCCAGGAAATGGCCAACAGGGACTTGAACTGTGATTTCATTCCCAATCTGATCCACTCAAGATCTGTTGCTTTTTCTGTATCATAGGAAAGGGTCCTCTCTTAACATGTCCAAACTTTGTGTTCCAGGCCGGTATAAGTGGGTGTAAAAAGGATGAATACATGAAAAAGAGAAGCAGACTCTTCTGTTACAAATATTCGAGAATGGGTTGGAGGCAGGACTCAGAATCAATCTGAGAACTGTTTCATGGAAGGTGACACAGGTGAGAGCAGAGCGATCTAACTTGGCTCATTCTTTGTGCGGCTGCTTCTAGCCAAGTGTGAACTGAGGTCATTTCCTTGCATTTAAAGGTGAAACCTGTCACTCCCAAAAAGAGTTTTCTGTACTGGCCGGTTCACTAATCCACTGCTGACTGGGCTCATGTAGGACGGGAACACATGAAATATTTAAACCTTGTCCTTCCTCAGATGCAAAGCAGCAAAGATGATTTTCCACAGAATTTAGCATTAAACTCAGGCAATTTGTACAGCTGTGCATATAAATGACTTTCCCATAATCTCTAGAGGCCAGGGTCAATGCTCCTTGTACATTTTAATGCTATCGATGACATAGCAACATTCTTCCAATTTATGTTCCTTCATAATTGAAAGGGACTTTAATAAAAGTGAGGAAGAGGCAGTATGTACATAGCAACATCGATTTTTGCTGACAGTTGAATGAAGTTAATTGTAATTTTAATGTAATTTATTCCATGGGTGATGTTGAACCCTGGAATACATCTAAATCCATTTTAAAGTAAAGTATGTGTGTTTATGTGTGCTATGGTATTAGAACGACCCAGTTACATTGCTGCCACGAAGATACCAAATATAACTTCCCTTGATGAATACTTTAATTATTTTTCCTCCAGTTATATTTGTTTGACTAAACAGGAGCATGGTCTTTATTACCAACACAGAATTTTAACCAATCCGATTTCAGGATGACAGAGTTGTTACAGTACTTAAGAGAAATAAGCACATAATTTGCCAAAGTACAAGTATAACACAGTTATAATTGCTAAAGTGTGGTTATCTGCATGAACTGTAGTTAATATTTATTCTGGGTGAAACAGCTTTTTATTAAGTTATTTTTTTCATTTAGTAGAGCTAATAGTTTTGTTGGTAATTCAAACATTTCCTGCTGTGGGTAAAAACAAAGGTACAGCTGAAGAATGATGGCATTCTCCAGCTCTGAAATTTGCTAATTGCAGAACTATTCAATTATAGGTAATATCCTTTTATTGCTAATAAGATTACCCTGTGTCAACACAAATACAATTCTGAAATGGAACTTGCCCAATTTGCCTTGTTTGGAATTTTAAAGTTCTCTGCATAAAAAGTCCTTGGAAAATTAGCATTGAAATATGAATGAAAAGGCAAGTAATTAGTAAAATGCCTAAGCTGAAATTTTTTCTGATGCACATGCTTTTCATCTCAGGAAAATTTTAAAATAGATTACACACACACACACACACACAAATGAAACAAGCATGGGACTGGGCTCATTGTAATATAGATTAAAACTGTCTGGTTTTTAAAATGTTTAGTCTGGTTTTGACACAATTTGGTGCTCTGCCAACCTTCATGCCCTGACTAGAAGAATCTAGTATTATGTTAGATGCACAATGAGCAGATCAAGAAAATGTCAGTAGATTACATCAGGTAAATAGGAAGGAGTTGGAACCATTTAGTAGTGGCCAAAAGTACATCAAAATGAGGGTCAGGAAGATAGCTCAAGGAGTTAGGTTTCCGCCTGCAAAGTACAAGGTCCTGAGTTCAATACCCCATACCATTAAAAAATGCATCTTTCTAAGTCTTACCTGGCACCAATCAAGTCAGACTCTGGATGCAGAGTACAGGAATTGGTGATTGCTGAGCCTCAGGTGCTACTTACAACAGAGCACTTGAGCACTACTGTGTAGAAATGCCTACTCTGCTGCATTAGGTAACAGCTTCTCGTCTGGTATCCCTCAATCTCTATGCAATGGCCATCTGTCTTCCCTTGCAGAAGGGTTTAGTTGTCCACTTGCTGTCCAGCAGAGCTCAGCAGAGGTTTCCCAGAGGATGATGGTCTTAGGTCAGATAGCACTAAAGATCAGAGCTGGTGTGGTGTCAGGCTCTTAGGGATATGAGAAGCTCCTTTAAGAAGACAAAGGACAGAGACTTGGAAAGACTGATCTCTCTTTCTAGTACAATACTGTTTCTAAAAATGTGGCCTAAGGACCTTGTATATCAGAATAACTTAGGAAGACAGCAACAGTATCACCAGAACAGTGTTCTGGTGATTCATATTTGATCAAATTTACAGAGAATGCATCCAGAAACCTGTGTGTTCTCTCATGTCATGTCACACCCCCACACTAATATCCCAACTGGATCATGAACATGTGCTTAGCTTGAAAAAGAGGCCTCTTTGCCTTTTCCTGAATACTGGACTCACCAGTGAAAGCAATCAACACAAATGTCTGGATTTCCCAGATTTAACACAGTTGGTCCCTCAAGACCTAATTGAAATCTTTTTCTACCATATACCGGCTTATTCCAGTGAAAGGACTTCGAGCATGGCTCTAAACCACTTTTGGAATCCACTTTCCTCATTTGTTAACTAGCTAAAATGCCAATTTCACAGAGATATTGTGTATATTAAATGAAACTAGATGTGATTCTATGTATGAAGCACTTACCAATCAGACATTCCACAAATGTTATTTCCTTTCCCAACCATTAGCAAAATTGTATTCTTAGGCCCAAGAGAAGGATCCTGTTACATACAACTAGAAGGTGAATGTCATTTAATTTATTTCACTGGGGGTGGAGGCTTTCTTTTCTCAGTAAATAACAGATTGTCATAGCAGTTTCAGCCAATTTTCCTTTTTTTCCCTTAATTTGTAAATATGCAAATTGAGAGTAATGATTCACTTCATTCCCATGTAAAATCAATTAAGTATAAAATTGTAGATATGAACAAAAATGAAAAAGAAATATTCAAAATATAGCTTTGTAAATCTTAGAATATAGAAAACAGATTCAGATTCCTAAGAACAAATGCGGTGATTGCTTCTACAGTTTAAGGAGGTAATGGACAAAGGTCTAAGGCTAGGTTAGGGTCTACTTCAGGTTTTATTAAGCTTTATAGATTTACATAGTCCTCAATTTTCGGAACCTCAGATTCCATGCATAAAAAGAAGAGATTGGAATAGTGAATTTTTAAATTGATTTCTAAAGTTCTCCAAGCCTTGTGATTCTACTCTGAATAAATAATTATTTTTTTTGTTTTGATTCTTTTTGCAAAAGGGAGCTGGCTACTTTTTGTTTGTTTGTCGAGACAGATTTTCACTATGTAGTTGAAGCAGTCTATATAGCAGGTCACTATACAGAAGGAGGTAGCTACTTTAAGATAGTTGATATCATTGTAAAGAAATTAATTTGAGTGGGCTTGGGAGATAGCTCAGTGGTCTAAATGCCTGCCTGGTAAGAGCAAGAACCCAGGTTCGATCCTCAGTATTGCACTACATGTCTGCCACAGAAACCAGGAATGGTGGAACATGCTTGTAATTCCAGCGCTGAGGAAGCTGAGACAGGAGGATCACTATGAGTCCAGATACATGGTGAGATCCTGAGCCAAATAAATAAAAGGATTAAAAATTAATTTTAGTTTTTGTCCTTTATTTTGAAATAGCTTTTTCTTTTGTAATTTATTCCATCTAGTCCTATATCTCTTCTTAGAAAAACTCAGATCATCTCTATCTACTGTTTCATGATATAGTTCTTCATATTCAGCCTTGGTAAATTGTTTTATTTGTTTTGTTCTTAGAGACAGTTTTACACTATGTAGCTAAGAATGGCCTTGAACTCACTATGGGGTCCAGGTTGGCTTTGAACTTAAAGCAATCCTCCTGGCTTACGGTGTTGATAGCTGGGATTACAGGCATGCACCACTGTGTCTGCCTGTAGCTTGCTAAGTCTTAGTTCTACTTCTGCTACCTCATCACACTGTCATATTGAGTATAGCTAGAAGAACTGAGTACTTTCCAGGCCAATTCAGAGTTTTCCTAATTGGCTTATGCCAGAATCAATATCTATCCTGAAAAGTTGAATAAGTATGCATTATCCTCAGATTTGAATAACCAAAGACAAAGTTTTGCCCCCTCATAGTCAGATCAGAATTAGAGTTTAAAAAAAGTACAAGATGGAATTGAGTGAAGGCTAAGTATGTAGAGCTCAATAGTAGAGAATCTCTAAAATGAGTATTATAGTAAAACCCATGGTTATCAGAATGATGTTTTCTTTTTTCTGTATTTGGTACAGGGTCTCACTATGCAGCTTGGACTCACGGTGCTCCTTCTGTTTTCAGCCTCCCCAGTGCTGAGCTTACAGGTGTACACCACCATGCCCAGTCTGGGGGGGCAGCTCAACAGGCCTGGGGGCAGTGCTGGTGCAGCATGTGGTGTCAGAGACAGAATCCTGATCCTTGTGCTTGCCTAAGTATGCTCTTAGTCTGCTGAGCTATTGCACCTGCCCTTGTTTAGTGGAATGATAACAGGTGTTTACCCAGTAGTGATACATCCTGAATTGAAGTTGAGAGGAGACAGGGTTCAAATCTAGATCAGATAATTTAACAGATCCATCTGTCATTTATTTATTTCACAAATACTTTTGAATACTTACTGTGTATCAGGTATTACTTGGCTCTTGAGGTATATCCATGGTCAGATATAAAACAGCTTTTGCCAATTAGTCAGAGGGCACCAAACTTACTACTTATGAGATGTCTCTCTTGACACATTAATAGTTTGAATATTTCTACACTGAACTGAGAGAAGTTGTCACAGCATGTTTAAACATGGATATTTGTGATTCTGTTCTTAGGGATTTTGCTTGGAAAGGTCTCGTATGGTATGTGGGGAATGCTTATTTTAAATAAGCTTTCCTGATTATTCTGAAACAGAACATCCACAGATGACAGTTGTAGAAAATTGTTTTAGAAAGAAGATAAGATTTTCCAATCTGTCCTGCATATTCTTCAATTGTTCATATGCATCTATAGAAGAGCTCCATTCCTTGTGTCTGCCAAGTTGGTATTTTCTGTTCATTGAGTCCAGTTTGTTCAAGACTCTGACATGTCCTAGTGATCTCACATGTTCATCATCCTCTCCTACCTTCAGCTACAGGGTAGGAATCTCATTTACCAGTGTTTCTCTTTAAGAATAAGCCCCAGAATTAGCCATGTTATTGCTCTGGGTTCATTAATTAGCCAATGAGGACATTCATTCTTTCTGGACAGTGACAATTTATTGATCTAGTCAAAGAATTCATTTCTTAAAGATCTCTTTTAGTGAAATTATACTTTCAATTCTAGGTTTTTCTTTTCTTTTTTTGTACACAGGGTCTCACAATGAAGCCCACATTTACAGTGATCCTCCTGCTTTCTGCCTCCCTAGTGCTGGGATTACAGGCGCGCGCCACCGCGCCCGGACTCCAATCGCCGGCTCTGCGCACCCGAAAGCGGGGCTGGTGCGGCAAGCAGAAGCAGGGATCGAACCCTGGGTGCTGCGCTTACCTAAGCAAGCGCTTAGTCCGCTGAGCTATACCGCCGGCCCTTATACTTTATTAAGCTGATAGTCAAAATCTTCACACACACACACACACACACACACACACACACACACACACACACACACACACACATTTGTGAAGAGTCTACAGAGTGTTCAGGGTCTCACTACTAGGTCGGACTCATCATGATCTGCCTGTTTACAGTTTTCCAAGAGCTGGGATTACAGGCGTGCGCCACCACAACCAGTCTCAACTGCAACTTTAGTATGCCCCAGTGGCAGAGTGGACACAGGAGGCCCAGGAATTATACCTCCTGCCCCTGTACCCTGCTTGCAGGTGCTTTAATCTACTGAGCTATTTGGCTGGCCCTATCTTTTGTATATTTCTCAAGTCAAATTGCATCACACAATCACCTCTGTGTTTTAGTGAAGCAAACCTTAATTCAGGAGCAAAACTAAACTGTGTCTCTAATTATTGTTTGTTTTGCAGTAGTTGACCCACTTATGAACAGCCATGAATACCCATGTCACTGTCCTTAGTCTTTTTAGTGATTCCCAGAATTCCTCTATTGTGTTTATATCTTTGAACATCAGCAGAAATCCAAGTTTCAGTAGTACACTGCACAATACAAATGCCTATCTCATTACACGTGTTTACATCCTCTGATCCAACCTTGGCAAGCTTTAAATCACTCAGTACCCTTTGAGACTGCTATCACAAGTACCAGTCTATCTGAACCTCTCCTATGGATGATCAATTTATCTTTTTTGTGAAATGAGAGATCAATGAAGGCACCTATACTATAACACCTTAGATGAAGATCGCTTTGTCTTCTCTCCTCCACACATCTCACAACCACTGAAAACCATTTCTCCCTTTTTTGTAATCCAAACACTGGCCTTTTTCAAGTTCAACTCATCAGTTTTGGTTTGTTCTCATTTCTACCAGTTACTGGCATATACTGGAATTTATGCTCTTTATTCATATGATGTCTTATCTCAGCGAGGAGTTTTCCAAATTTTCATGTATTGAAATGACACACTGAACCTCTACAATCCTAGAACCCTGATCTACTTGTTCCTATAGCATTTCATCAACTTCAGTTCCATGATAATTCTTCAGATACAGGCATTACATCTAACTGCACTATTGCCAACATTGTTAATTTAAATTATTTTGACTTCAAGTTATGAAATTATATTATTCATCACACTTACTTAATATTTGCCTTATAACAGTTTTTTGACCTCACAAAATCCTGCAATCTATCTATTATAACGCCATTTCACTATCTGTTACTCCAGGTCTTTTCTTTCCACAGAAGTCCTGATTTTTTTAGTCCACCCCTGCAAGTCTTTGCTGACCTTTACATTTTCTATGACCTGTCTCTCAGCATTCTACTCACCTGTAATATTCTTTACTCTTATGAAACTCAACTGTCTTTTTGATATATATCTCTAAATCAGCACCTCAACAAGAAAATTTACTAATGGGTCTTGCTTTAAATTTAAGTGCACTGTATCAAGAGAAATTTCAAAACTGAGACGTAATCCTGCTGGATTTTGCTATTCAGTCAGACATTTGGTAATGTTCCAATCCATGTCTTTACCTTAAATATTTAATGCCCATACCCCATGAACAGAATAACCTCGAACAGAATAAAGGGACTTACATGAGAATTATTGCAGTCACCACATATTCCACCTCATTGGTACATTTTTTTCTCCTGTTATAGTATCTTTGCACTAGTTTACTATTTAGAAAATGTTGCCTCCACTTCAAGGTGAGGAAGTTTGTGTCAATAATTTCTCTCATTATTCCCACTACTATCATCTTAAAATTTTATTCTCTTCCTTTAATTAATTTCTTTCCCAAATGACAAAATTTCTCTTGTTTAAATACCCTTTCAGAACATCTAAAAATATTTTCTCTTACTCTCATGTCACCTTGCAGTAGAGTCCTATTCCCAGTTCCAATTTATGGAAAATAAAAAAGATCATCAAAGTTAACTCCTTATATTTGTCATTTTCAAATACTCATCTCTTTATTATTTCCCACCAAGTCTAACTGAGCCATCAAACCCAGCACTCTACCTGCATTGTTACTACAAGCACAGTTCTTCTAAATTCTTCCACAATGGTTGGTTTTCTATCATCTGACAGAGCTCTGTACAGTATTTAAGGTAGTTGATTAATTTATCTATTCTGAATCTTGCTTTCTTTTGCTTCCAGAGTACTGTCCTTTGCTGCTGTCCCCTTCACTTAGCCAAGCAGGCCCTTTCAATCTTCTGTCCTGGCTCCATGCTCTTTGTGAAATCACTATTTAATAATGTGCTGTAGTGCTGGCCTCAGTCTTTTGATCGTCTTTATTTTGATTCTAGCACTGTTTCAAATAGCTTTTGTATTTTGTTGAAATTTGAAAATATCATTTCCAACAGTCAAATGTATCCTAGGCAACTACCAAATAATCAATACTAGCGTATTTTACTTAGCTCTTTGATTGAACATTGCCAAAGAAGAATCATCACTTATGGTTTTCAAACCCAGTCCATAATATCTCATCACCTCAAGAAATGGGACCAGCTTTTCTGTCTCGAAATTCAGGCTACACATGCAGGAGTGAGTGATTTTGATGATTTTCTGTGTCTTGTGTTTTAGACACAACCTATTTGTTACGTCCTGCTAACTGTTCTGACAAATTACAACTAAAATCCAACCACTTTGCACCATCATCCCTGCTGTGCGGTTCTCTAAGAAGCCAGCAGTCCTGGAAAACTCTTGCAAATCTCTCCTTTCCAGTTGCCCCGCAAATACTATCATCTTTCTATGGATCCTTTACAAAAAATCAGCTACAGCAATAATTTTGAAATTATTTTAATATGATACAAATAGCTATTAATAGCCCTTCTATGACAAAATAAGGCAGAATTTCATAACAAAATAATTGGAAAATAAAGATAAACATGAGGCATTTGCAGTTTGTGCCAAGAATTCCACTCACTGTTGTCACCTTAAAATGTATCCAATTTGAAAGCATAATATTAATATTAAGTGAAATAAGTAAAAAATACAAGAATAAATATCTCATAAGTATCTTTAGTTTCTCTCTTATATGAGAAAATAAAAACATATACATGTATAAACAGAGAGTAAAATAGAAGACAAGTTCAATAATTAGGAAGCAGGGAGAAGCACATATAATTTCCCAAATTACCTGTGACATGGTTTCAAAATTTTTTTAAAAGAATGTAAATTTGTTTCAGTTACTCATTGTTATTTTAAATCCAATCAATCAATGCATGTGTCCTTACACACTATAAAACCCTGACATGGCTTGCTATACATGGAGAGCAAGCTCTCACTGTGACCTACAAGGCCATACATGAACTGCCTTGTGATTCTGTCTCTAACTTCATCGATCTGTGGTCTCTCAGTTGTTTATGATTCAGTGTCCCCACTGACATTCTTTCTGTCCTCAAATACACCAAAGTCTTTTCTATCTCAGAAGCTTTGCAGTTACAATTTCTTCTGATTGGACCGTTTTCTTCCTATCATATATTTGCATACTACCTGCTTCTGTTTTGGGACCTGATACAAATATTATTTCTTTGTCAAGACCTTCCCTGGTTGCTAAAGAATTATTCTCAGTTATATGTTACCCAATTTTCTATTTGTCATATTCTATGAATAGACAAAACCAGTTCATGAATTTGGTTTACTTATTATTGTTGATTTATTTTATATTTTATCATGTCTTACCCCATACTACAATAAAAGTTCCTGTAAATATTAAGTGCTATACTCCCAGGTACGAAAGAGTACATAAAAAGTAATCAACATTTAATGCTGTTTTTTCACCAACCAAAGATCATACTAGGACTTGTTATTCTGTTTTTCTTTGACAGAACCGGGGCTTGAACTCAGGTCCTTGTGCTTGCCAGGGAAGTGCTTATTCCACTGAGCCATCTCCCTGGCCCTTATTCTGTATTTGTGTATCTGCTCTCAGTTACAGAAATGTAGATTTATGTGGCAGGCAGGTAAACATTTCATTCTCTTGATCCTTGGCCAATGATGGCACACATTATGTATTATGAATCTCTCCTTTTTATCTATTTCTTATTCTCTTAATTCTTGTTTGTAACTTTGTACACAAATAGAGTATGCATAGCTTTTGCTTGTTTAAAATATTTCTGTAAACCTTCACACATTTTAATAACAAATCTGCAAAGCGATAACTACTTGCAATAGGATTAGCTATAAGAAATATTTTAGAATTCTTTAAAAAATCAAAATGTGGAAAAAAATCAAAATGTGAATTGTTTTTATAAACAATAGAGTTTCAAATCCATGACTCAGTTTCTTTTTAAGTCAATCAGAACTTTCAACATTTTTCTTGAAATAGTTTTGAAATACAGTAAAGTAAGGTAAACCAATTATTTAGTGCAAATTTTGGCATAAGGAAGTCGAGCAAAAATAGGAATCAAGGACTTTTGGTGCACACAGTCAGAAAAAGAGATTTTAATTTAGAAAGCATCAGTAAAAGCTGTCACCTCCTGGGCCATATTATTGTATACATTTTAACATTTCCAACTCATTTGAATTGCTGTACTACTTTTTAGTGTTTAGTTAGCTTCTCTTTGTTTATAATAAGGGATTTGAGTGGATCATGTCTAAATATTTTAACTCTGAGGTTTCTGAGTAGATTCATAATTCCCATGGAAGGTTTGACCTTTGAGTATCACGAAAACATAATGTTTAATTTCCAGTCTTTAAAGCAATATGGACTTTCTAATCTTGTGTTTCAGCTTCTTTTCTGGATGAATAAGTAGAAGAAAAGAAGAGGCTCCAAGGGAAGATAGTATTAGACCCTCAGTTCTTTAAGACGATAGTGTCACACTGGGAGACTGCAGGGCTTCAAGCACCCTAAGATGTCAGATATCATTGTATGTGGCATGAGAGTAAGAGGAAATGAAAATATTTACTGAATGATGAGGAAATGGTGGCTTTTATTTGAAACTTTTGGAAAACAACAGGCATCCAGTGGAGTAGGAAGCAGTTAAACATCTAGTGGAGAAATATTAAAAAACAGAAAATATTATAACTTTAAGGTTTAGCCCTATTTTTATTATTATTTTATTGTACAAATTTATAGGAACAGTATGATAATTTAGTATGAAAATATTGTGTATAATGACAAAAGTGCAACTGATTTGCATTTCCTTCTTCTTAAACATTCTTTAAATTTTTTTGTTTAACATGTAGTGCCATATTTTAGTTATGTGACCTTCACCAAGGCATTAGATGTCTCTCAGTGTTAATTTTCTCATTTATAATAATTGGGACATAATCTACTTCATAACTCCTACTTCAGATGTTGCACAGATAAAATTTAAATAGAATGAAACAATCAATATTTCCCAATCTTTCCTGATAACAAGCATCACCTGGTTTTCTGTCAAATAGAGAATTTACAGGTATTTATTCTTAGAACATCTGATTTCATAATTATTTGGTGGTGAGAATTTATATTTTTAAAAATAACCAATATGATTTTCTTCAGGCAAATGTAGAATCCAGTGAAACTGTGATAGTGTCATGTGATAGTGATGTTAACATAGTTAATACTGAGAGGACGGAGGAGTCCTGAGACAAATAAGGCAGCTTAAAGCAAAGTCTCTAAGACGGGTACATCCACCTGGTTCTTAGTTTTGTGAAGAAGACAAGTTAATTGTCTGAATCTACTGATATAGAGAGGTGAAGAGGTCTCCTCCCTTCCTGCTGCTAATAGCTAGCATCTAGGTATCTATCTCCCCTAACTATGCACCTATATGTGAGAAAGCATCTAACTAGCTAACATCCTACATTTACATAGTTTGGGGAACTAATGTAAGCATAGCACTGAGCAATAAAATGCTGAGAGGTTTAGGACATTCCCAATGATCACAATTCTGATTGGTATAAATTGATGTACATTCATGATATTTCTGTGTAATGAGCTCAATATGGTGGCATGTGAAAGTCACACTATAACTACAGTGTTTCAAAGGCAACTACATCAAAACAATAATTACTTAGCTTAAAGGTAATATTTTTCTCATGTAAATGGATCTACAAACACAAAACTGCAAAGATACCATTCTAGTGCTGATGTATAAGGCAGATATGAAATCATATGGGCTACTAAAAATATTCGTTTGTGTTTGGTTATAAAATAACTGTGAGTTAATAAAAACAACTGTGATGCTATTTTTTCTTACAGACTGACCACAGGTTAGCAGGTAAATTGCTTGTGGATTTCCAAAGTTCAAAGCACCACAGAGTATTTCTGTTCATCTCTACTGTAAAGTGAGTCCTATTACCTAAATATCTAGAGAGATTTGGTAAAATTTAGCAACCGTGTGACCATACTGAAGATCTATAATTTCCCTCTTGCCTAGCACTGGTCTAGCGCTGAGTAGTTAGCTAAAAAGAAAATAAAAGAAAATGCTGAGGGCATTTTCTAATTGTAGGATGTATTTACAGTGCTTGAGTCTGCTTCCCTTAGGTTGGGGTCTTCTTGTATTTATTCCTCTAACTCTTTGTGTTAAATATTTTAGTTCCCATATAAGTATCTATGTAAAACGTTTTGTCACAAAATATCAATGACTACTTTTTGTATATTTGTCCAGCACTTCAGTCCTAAAAATGTCTAAATAAATACAGGACTGATGAATTATTTCACTCACTTATCATTGCATAATAATCACTTTTACATTTGAGGAATATAAAGTCTGTTAGTTGTAACAAAGTATAAGTATTACATAAAACAGATATTTTAAATAACATACATTATATAAGAGATTAAAATAAAATGAGGAGAGATTTTAAGGTGGTGGGGTCACTTCGGGGTACAAGTCTGGATGCACACACATTTTTGAAGACTCAAATTGTCAGCTTCTTATGCAGGTAGGCCATCCGTAATGTGAAACACACTTTCATCCTCTTCTCTCTGAAAGTGTTTTGTCTTTGCAATTGAAGAGTGAATTAAATGATAGAAACACTGATGAATAAATGCTTTTATCGTTTTAGGAGTAGCTGTGATTAAAGAGCATCACAGTGAGAAGATACATAACAATTATTTTCAACCTGTAAAATTTCAGACCCTGTTGCATAAGTAGAGAAGGAATTGAAGTGAGAGAGTGAACAGCTTCTCAGACTTCTCTTGAAACCCGTAAGGACAGCACATTTTCTATAATCAAAATAACCATGACCATTTGAGACAGACTATATGAGATGGGCTGTCCCTGCAGCTTTGTCTGCTCACAGTGATTTTCCACCCCTTTCCCAACCTCAACAAATCCTTCTGCGGTGTTAGGCCAGTACGTAGGGATGATTCAATATTCACTGATGCAATCTAGCATATTCACCAAGTGAAGGAAAATATGATTTTGTCAACACAAACAGAGAAAGCACTTGACAAAACCTCATACACATTTAAGATGCATCTCTCAGAGTCCAAGTAATGGAAGGAAATTTCTTTATATTGCTAAAGGACATATCTAAATACTTAAAGATAACCTCTCTACACCCCTTCCTTTGTCTACACCTGTCAAAGGTGGGCACTCCATTGACATTCAACTAACTTAGGTGCTTGAACTCAACACCACAATCCAATACAGTCCAGCATTCTACAACAATAGTGAATTATTCAAAGAAATTGTCGACCATAGCCATTTACAGCTCAGCTTAATATTATGGCCCCACGATGTATACTTCATTTTTATACTTTTCTGTTGGATGGTTAAGACCTAGATAGAGCAAGACTTATATACCAACACATGAACTTTATATTTCCTATGTGGTCAGTGAAGTCCTCTCAGGGTTTATCTTGTAGTCCTGTACATTATTCTGTAGTTCCTTTGTCTGTGTCATCCATGTGGATGAGTCACGGCCAATGCTTGAC
>PVKA01009180.1:32441-69611 GCA_004027165.1 Ctenomys sociabilis | reverse complement strand
ATTATTGAATCTTTGATATAATTCAGCTATAAAAAAACCTGTAAATATAATATCATGTATGCACCTTGTACAGTACCAAAACGTTATGAAAACAGTTTGCAATGTATTAATTCATCGACTCTGTATGGTTAAGGTGTCTTGAAACTGTCTGATTGACATTTGTATTTTAATAAAATAAAAATAAATGGAAAAAAAAAGATTAAAAAAAAAAAAAAAGAAACAATACCTTTTACAATAGCACCGCGGAAAATGAAATACCAGTAAATAGTTTTAGAAGGAATTATTCATGAGGTACTTCTGATGGAGGTTTCTTTGTTATTGCTAACACTGGGGGTTGTGCACAGGTTGGTGCCCCCACCCCAACCGGGGATCAAACTCAGGCCCTTACGCTTGCCAGGGAAGCACTTATTCCACTGAGCCATCTCCCCGGCGCCTGTGAATAGGTTTTTAGCCACAAGGAGATTCTGATTCAAATGTTTTCAACACACTCCTTTACTTTTGTGACTTCAAACATTTTATTCATTCTCACAAAAAATGAACTAAGAAAGTTCGTTTGTTGTTTAACTCTTTTTCATTCTTCAAAGTTATTTGTGAATGAAGAGGGTTAACAAACAAAGCCCTATGTGGTTCTGGGCTTTGATGGAATTTTGATTCCCACAAAGAAAAGACAGAAACTGAAGAAAAAGGAGGTAGAAGAGGATATCGAAAAGGGGAAAGAAGTCCGGCTCTTGTGCAGGGATTCACCAACGCAGTGAGAGTGGCCGCACTCCCAGAACCATGTGCAGATGTAGTGCGATCCCACTCAAAACACACACCTCATACCCACAGAATTAAAGGGAGCAGCCCTACAATTCATGAGAGACGTCGAGTAGCAAAAGCAGTTCTTGGCAACAGAGGCAGGGGCATCATAGTCCCTGACTTGAAGTTATACTCAGAGCTACTGTGACTTAAAACAATCAATCAAACAAACAAAGAAACACAAATGAACAACAAGAACAACACAGCATAGTGCTGGCAAAGAAGCAGACCAGAGAATCAAGGGAACGCAGACAGCGCAGACCCGGCTCCAGACCCACTCAGCCACTCTGTCTGTGATGGGGCCAAACACACTCACTGGAAGAAAGACAGCCTCTTTAATAAACGGTACTGGGAAAGCTGGCTTTCCACATGGTGAGGAGTGAACTTAGAGATCAGTATCTCTCAATATGCACTAAAATAAAATTGAAATGGATGAAAGATCTAATTATAAAAGGAAAAGACTTAAACTGCTGGAAGATAGAATAGGTAGAACTCCTGAAGACAGGCATAGGCAAAGACTTCATGAACAAAAGCTAATCCCACTGGAAATACTACAGCGATCAACAGCTGGGATCATATCAAATTATAAAGCTTTTGTACAACAATAAAAACTGCCAGCAGAGAAATGAGACAACCCACCAAATAGTAAAAATAAATATTGCCAGCTATTCTTCAAACAAAGGACTAATATTAAAGAGTTCAAAAAGTCAGACCCCCAAAATTTAAAGACCCAGATGTCCAAAAGCGGACATCTGAAATGGGCACACACTTCTCAGACCAAGACATGGAAAGAGCAGACACAACACAGAGACTCCATCTCACCACAGAAAGAACCGCTCTCATCAAGGGATGCACCAGTAGCGAACGCTGGCGGCTGTGGGGAAAGAGGAACTCTCCTCCACAGTGGTGAGAGTGGAAACTAGCACAACCAGTGTGGAAATTAGTGTGGGGATTCCTCAGAAAACTAAAACTAGAGGTTCCATTTGGCCCACCTGTCCCCCTTCTAGGAGTCTTCCCCAAAGCGTGAAAAGGACCGCATGACAGCAAGATATGCACATCCGTGCTTGCAACAGTGCAGTTTATAACAGGTAAATCTTGGAGACAGCCCCCATGCCCATCAAAAGATGACTGGATAAATAAATGTGGTGCTTACATTACAGGGTAGTGCTCCGCCACAAGAGGGATAGAGCCAAGTCGTTTTAGGTGGAGGGATGCACCTTGAGACTAAAAACTTCCTTGAAATAAATTGGACACACAAGTTTAAATATTGTGCTGCTTCTCTTGTGTGAGAAACATGAGGGGCAACTAGGGAGCAAAACAAGTACCAGGGCTGGATCCAGGAAAATAAGAAGAACGCGGCCAAGTGCGAGGGAGAGCAGGGAGTGGACTGGAAGGGCAAGAAGGTAAGAGGAGATCAGCGCAAGCCAAGCTTTTGTAAAGGGCAGGGGAAGAAGGGCGGAAGGCGGGGGGGGGGGGGGTTGGGATAAAGAATCGAGATGTGATTTTTTCCAGGCGCAAACTCCCCGCAGCCCTGTGATCACTGTATGTGTGGTTGTGTGCTCATGGAGCGACAGTCAGAGAAGGAAGTGGCTAGGATCTGGGCTGAGGCTGCAGGAATCGGGCCGCCTCTGCTGTGCCTCTGGGCTGAGGAAGTAATGCACGCGGTGGTTAAGCTGCTTCCGGTAGAGCTTAGGATGTAGGAAATGCTTCGTGAATTTTAGCTAGAATCATGAAATATTGCCTCAGCCCTATTAAAATGACTATAACTACAAGATAAATTATGCTAAGTGCTGACAAGAATACAGGGAAAGGGGAACATCCTATGCTGTTGGTGAAACGTAAATTTAGGAAAATGGCATAGTGAGTAGTTCCTCAAAAACTAACAGCAGAACCACCTTGTGGCCCAGGGATCCATAGGAATTGGATGAGCTGAAGGGGCACCTGTACTTCTGTGCTGATTTCAACTTTATTCACAATAGTCAAGACATGGAAGCCAGCCCTATGTCCATTTTTTTTTTTTTTTTTGCAGCAACATGGGTGAACCTAGCACAGGCTCTCCTTTCCAAGGGTGACAGGGAAGCTGTGCAGGCATGGAGGGGCTGCCTGTGCTCAGCTGTGCTGGGCAGTGCCCCTCGGCTGAGGAAGGTGATCTAGCGATGCTGTGACTGGGTCGTGGGCAGGAGCTCACTGCAGCTTTCTGGGGAAGTGTCATGTGATTGTCCTAATGTGGTCCTGTCCCTTCCTTGTCCATATTTTGTGTTCTTTGTGTTTAAAGATTAAATGGCAAATCACAGTCTATCTCACATTTTCCTTAAAATTTATAGTAAAAAGTGAAGTGAAAAATCTTCCATTATGTTGTAAAAGGAAAGACACTCTCAGCTGCTTCTGGAAAGTCTTTGGTCCTGGTGGTGTTGATTCTGCGTGCTGGCCTGGACAGCCACATCTCCAGGGGTTTAGAAGAGCGCCCGTCTGCATGGTGCTGCCAACGGTGCTTGGGGGTGAGATTAACTTTTTTATTTTGACTCAGCAGGCTCTGCCTTGCTGTATCTGTGATGCTGCGGGTGGAGCCCTGGGCCCTGCACATGCTCACCAGGTGTTTGCCCTTAGCAGCGCACCAGCCGAATCAGGGACCCAGGGAAAACAGGCTGTGGTCGACTCTATTGGCAGACAGTATAAGAGAATCAGAGACCTCCCAGGACAGGGCAACTCTGAGGTCTGCGATGCACCTAGCTGCAGCCTTAGCCTCTCCCTTCAGCCTGTCCTGTGGGTCTGGACTTACCAGCCCCAAATCTGAGTGACCAGCTCCCACAACTCCTAACTTCTCTGTCTGTCTCTCTATCTGTCCATCTTTCTCTCCTTCCCTCCCTCTCTCCCACCTTCTCTCCCTCCCTCTCTTTTTTTCTCTCTCTTCCTCTCTCCTAGTTCTATTTCTTTGAAGGATTCTAATACAGTCTTAATTATTAATTTCTAAGAGGGTTACAGGAAGGTGCCCTGCTTGCAGTGATTGATCGCTTGCAGTGTGGGAGCTGTACCCGGGGTCCTGGGAGTGTTAGGCAGTGGTCCTGCCAGGAAGCCATGCTCCTTGCCCTGTATTTATCTGTTTTAATGAAATAAGCCCTGTAAATTGTGCAGTTTTCATATTCCTTTCCTCAAACAGGATGATCAGTCCTTATATGTTCAGTTCAGGTTTTGTCATTGGGTTGGTATGAAGAGGTATGTATAAAGTCCTTTGTATTTCACTAAAAAATCCTTATTTTCTACTACATAAATGTGGACATTAAATGAACATACAGAATGAGGTGGCTGATTTAATTGTTCTGTGTAGCCCTATTCTAAATACATCCCTTCTGGCTCCAAAGCGAAATGAGCCCTCAGCCCCTTCTGCCTTAGTCTCCCATCACTGGGACCTGTGATTTCTAGGGAGAGGCTGATTTTGATTCATGGAGCAGAGTGTGGTCCTTGGCCTCAAGGAAGAAGCCGCACCTCAGAGGGGTCTGGCAGAGGGGAGTGGGAGAGAGAAGGGAAGCACAGCTCTCTGCCCCAGTGTGTCTTGCACAGCTAATTATGCAAAGCACACTAAGTCCACCCCTAGCATTGAAAGACTCAGCTTCAACATTACTGAAGAGTTCAGTCCGGCATCTTCTCTGAGACTGAAGACAAACTCTCAGTGGTGTGGCCCTGTAAAACTAAGAAGAATGTTAAATGCCAGTGACGTTCAGTGATACAGAGCAAATGGATTCTGAAGCCTAGAAATACAGAGATGAAAAGGAATCAGAGTTTTCAAGAGACCAAAGTGAGGCCAAAAGGCAGGACACAATAAACCCTAAAGCTCCACATCCAGTACCTAACACTGTAAGGTGAGGTGTGAGCTGCAAGGGGCTCGGGCAGCTCGGCCCCTGCAGCACCGCTGGCTGCAACCCTTGTGGCCTGTCATGGGGCGGCTGCATTCTCTGCCTGAGGCTCTGCTTGGCAGTGTTCGGCTTGACCCTGGTTTCAGCCCTGCACTGGTGGCTTCAGGGCAGCAGCAGGGTAGAGGAAAAGCTGCTTACGTGAATCACAGAGAGAAGAGACTGAAGAGTGGAGGCGTGAGTGGGGAGGGGATATGCCTCGCAGGCTGCTTCCCGGGGGCCCTCCCCTGAATGTGGGTCTTTTGAGGATCTTAGTTACTTTTCTCATTTCTGGTACAAAATCCTGACGTTCACAAGTTGAAGGAGGGAAAGTCTATGCTAGTCTCTAGTCTATAGAAGCTTCTAGGTGGGGATGTGGCAGGGGGCGTCACAGAGGGAAGCAGGCTACATCAGGGTGGGAGGAGGCAGCAGGGGGCCTGCCTCTCATCTCCCCCGGTGGAAGCCTACATCAGTGCCAACCATGCTCAGGGTAGGACTTCCCACTGTCCACACCCACAGCTATGCTGATTGGCACACCCAACTCAGTCACGCACCCCAGAGATCCGGCCACCTCTGAAAAGCCACTGTACGTGTGCATGAGGCTTTGGGGGATGGCCAGACACCAGGCAGAACAGGGACGTTTTGATCTAAGCCGTAACGGCTCTCTTTCCCATACTGGCTTTTGTGTCGCTCATCTCCTCCAGGTTCTTCACTAAACGTGATGTGGTACAGGTAGAATTTCAGCTAAGAATTATGATGATTTTATTCACATAATGTCACCACCTTTTGTCTTTATTTTCTCTCACTAATATGCACTCATCTAAGTAATTTCTAACTCAATGGTGACCAGGGCAAGGGTGCTAATCTTGATGATGATGGTGACATTGTTGGCAGGGATGAGCAATCTTTCTCTGCACAGATGTGTGGAGACACATACCCCCCTTACTCCTTCCTCTCCTCCCTTCACTCCTCCTCCTAATCATTTCTCTCTTCTTCCTCTTTTTAAGCTCTGGCTTAGATGTAGTCCTGTCTTTGGATCATGATGAAGGAAGCCGTGGGTGGTGGGAGTGAGTGCCCTGGGAGGGTGTCATGGATCTGGGCAGCACATGCACTTTCCAGGGTCTGCGTGGAGGCTGAGATGGCCCCGTCCCAGTTCATGGTAGTGCAGGTACAGGGTCAGCTCATAGTCAATGAATGTGCTGGTCAGTCACGCTTGCCTGTGCGCAGCCCCCATAAGCCTCTGGATTGCTTTCCTTGTGCCCATTTCTAGTTGTGACCTGTCTGGTCCAGAATCTGCATCCTGATCAGCAGTTGGCAGCCCTGTGTCTTGGCGGTGCCTCTCCCTGTGTGAACTGTATCTCCCGGAAGCTGTATGTAGCACTGTGGCCATGCTGCAAGCAGGAGTCTAGGTCTATGCGGGAAGGTGGGCTCCTTTTCCTCATAGACCACACAAGCTGGGCAGCAGTCCAAGACAGTATCCCAGTTTCTAGTTTCCTTCCTCCCAGAACCTATAGCTTTGCCATTTAAAACTTCATAGGTGCACACATTTTTGAGTGATGTCAAGTACCTGGAAATCTACCCACTCTTGTCCATATGTGACATACTGGACACAATTTTGATTGTGTATTGGGGTTTTTAAACACATGTAAGATTTAGGGTGCTCTGTGTTGTTTCAGCACTTCAACTCTTGAAGCAGGCTTGAGTCTAGTTCAGCGCCGCCTCACGCACAGACAGCAGCCTGCAGAGGGGCTATGGCTGGGATGCTCGGTTGTGCGTGGAGGCCCATGCCAGCAGCCAGCATGGCTTTGCCAAGAACCAGCACTCTGTCCCGCCCATGCCACTTCTCCTGATGTAGAAAGGAGAGGTGCTGAGCTCTCAGCAGTGTCCTAGCTGATGCTGATTTGGGTGCATAGACAGGAGCTTGTGATTTCATTGTGGTGGAGGAAAACATCACAACAGCCATGAAAAGTGGCTATTCTGGAGAACAGAATAAAGGCAAAAGCTGTGCTGTCTTAGACAATGAGATTTACGTGTGTGTGTGCATGTGTGTGTTTTAGGGAAGGGTCTACGGGTGTTCAGGATCTCACCACTAGGTCGGACTTGTAATGGTCCACCTGTGTACAGCCTCCCAAGAGCTGGGATTGCAGGTATGCACCATTACACCTTCTCAACTGCCATCTCAGTGTGCCCTAGGGGTGGGACCAGCATGGCAGGACCTGGAATTGAACCCCAGCTCCTGCACCTGTTTGTTGGCACTTTAATCCCCTATTTGGCTGGCCCTAACAAGATGGTTTTTGTATAGAGTTACTACCTGTGCATTATGCATGGAAATGAGTGAGTAAATTTCCTGTCCAATAGAGCTAATGTTTCTCAGCTCTATTGTGTCCATGAAACTGAATGTGGTAGAAGCATAGCTTCTAGGTAGTAATAAAAGTGCAAGTAGTCATACTGTTTTGGGGCTACTGTGTAATTATTGGGGAAAGTGTATAACTTCTGTGTCTCTTCTTTTCTCCATCTCTCTCACTTCCCCCAGTCACCCATGTGCACATGTGCACACACACACACACACATACACACACACACATGCACACATGCATGCATGCATGCACACACGCAGGCACAAGAAACAATAGACTGCAAACCTAAGCCTAAAGCTGAACACTATAAAACAGCAGGCTAAGAAACCTCAGGCACAGGAGAGTGCTTGTATTTCTATGTACAGCTTCAAGGACACACAAGGCATGACCAAAATAGAGAGAGAGGTCCTCCCTCAAATTTATCATAGCACTTCCACACTGCCACAGACCTTTCCAGATGCTCCCTCATATCCTGAAAGCACTTATCTGATCACCTCCAACTTTCTGAAGCATTTCTAGAAGTCCTCTTTCTTGATTGCCAGGTTTGTTGTGAATACAGTAAAGGCCAGAGCCAAGTGCCATCCAGCAGAAAGGAGCTCCTAGAAGCACAGCCCTGTGTCCCTGTCCATTCCATTCACCAGGCCTGGTTCTGTGTGAATTCTGGGTCTTTCCCAAAGGCAAAGTGGCCATGAAAGGTAAGTTTTTATTATATTGAGGTCACGGAGATGGCTATGAAAGTGCAACAAGATATGAAGGAGGACTTGCACAGTTGCCACAGAAAGTGGCAGGAATGATAGGGTAAGTGTGCTCCTGGTGGGGTGTGTGTGTGTGGCGGTGTTGAGGAGGATTAGTGGAGGTGTGTGGTTTACCCCAGTGAACGTTCACCTTTGGACACTCATTGTGCATCAAGTGCACCCTGCAAGGGTGCCTCCTGAGGCGCTCCTGCTGCCAAGCAGCTGAGTGTGAGCTCAGCCTTCCTCCAGAAGAGGCCTCCCAGCCCAGAGCACTGGGTCTCTGAGGCTTTGCTTCCTACGGTCTGGCCTCTGTCCTGTCTGGGCACACAAGGTGTACTCTTCTCCGCTCTACCCTGGAGCTCCCTGCCTGGTGTCAGGTTGCTCCTCCCTCTTCCTTCAATGCTCCCTGAGTCATGGAGTACCCCCAGCCCAGTGGTTGGCCACCAACTTTCTCTGTGTCCATCTCTGCTGTGGGACTGCACCAGGGATGGCACACTGCATGTCTGCTCTGGGCTCCATCAGTGTAGACCCCACCAGGATCGCTGCCTCCCTCTGTGACACTGAGCCCCACCTGTGTGGACACTGCCAGGGCCAAGGCATCTCACCAGCATGCTCTGTATGCTGCCTGTGAGGACCTCCCCAGGGGCCACCTTTACCATAATGTGCATCACATGCATTGGTGATGACACCGATAGGCACCACTTCCTGCCCGTGCCCAGCGCCCATCCGTGTGGGTGCTGCCAGCAGCATGGGAGTCAGCTGTGATTGGGCACAGCCCATGGGCACCCACAGCAATAGATATAAGGGTGCATGGAGCCAGGTAATGTACTTGTCCTGCCTTCTGCCCTGGCACTGCTGCTGCTGGCATGTGGCAGGTCATGAAACTGTCCCTCTCTCTCCCCATGGAGCCCTGGTTTAAGTGAAGTCCTGAGCGTCCCTTGCATCCTTCCTGGCTTTAGTTCCAGTTACCTTGGTAGATTCCCTAAACTTGTCTACATCTTGGGAGACTTTCTGGATTACCTGTACTCGAATGGCACACTGTGACATACACCTCTTCCCAATTATTTCAGCAGCCTCACAGGTGATGGCACAGGTTGGTCATCGCCTGTAAGGCTCTTTCCACTGGGCTGGTCAAGGTCTCCGTGTGGAGCAGCAGCTGGGCAGTGCAGGTCAGCACAGCTCCTGTCTCCCCACAGGCTCAGGGAGGAGCAGAGGCCTTGTGCTCCTACTGACACAGGAGGGGATTCTGTGCTCTGGGGCTCATAGTGCTCTGTGTTGGAAGGGGATGGGGGCACAGACGATTGGCTCAGAGAAGCGAGTGGGCGCGGTGCAGGGGGCAATCTGGCGCAGAATGGGCTGGCAGTGGGGCGAGCAGGACTCACACTCGCCTCCTCATTCCACAGGCAGGTTCTGAGGCTAGGCTGCTGTCCACACCTGTTTTTCCCCTTCCTCTGATGCATTGGGGAATGTGACCCAGGCATGGGAGTGGCTCAACACCTGGGCCAAGATCTGTGTTCTGGGATCATGGTGGGAAAATAGTTCAGTGAGAGAAAGACACCTACACACATTTCAAATGAAAGAATAAACTGAAAACACAGCGCAAGGCCCACTCCATGGCCAGACGCAGCACTGACTGGGAGGACCACCGCCGAGGCCGGGTCAGTGTGGACAGAGGATTTTCATAAAGAAAACACACAGGGAGCACGCAGCGCTACGAGCCCACTGCACATGTCAAGGTGCGGGACTTCCGCATCTACCCTGCCACCGGACTCAGTTTCCGCAGTTGCAACGTGGGGATGTGGTGGTGGCTAACTCATTGCATTGTTGTCCTGTGGTGAGCATTTAGCAGACTGGGATGACTTGCGCCGAACTGTGCCTGGTGAAATCGAGCAGTCCGTGTGCGCCAGGTATGCTACTGAGATGAGGAAAGGAAATAGAAATCGTGTCTGGTGTAACCCCACTCACGGATGCTCGAGTATGTGGGGACTGGGCTGAGGAGGATGTGTGAAAGGGTCAGCGTTCTCACTGAGCTTGGTTGGTTCGGTCAGGTGTTGGCGCTGCCCTTGCTTGACCTCGAATGCGCACATGTGTGGGAGCTTGGGCCCCATTATCCACACGCATGCTGAGGCTCACATCAGCAGAAACGCACAGCACTAGGAGTTTGGTGGTTGCTAGGCTGAGCTGTTACTGCCTGACGCGGTCTTTGCAGGGTTGTCCAAGTCCTGGGCTCCTTGCATCTGTTGGCATTGAGCCCAGAAGTCCTCGTGAGCCTCACGTAGGGATGGATGTTTTCAGTCAGAAAGGAGAAATGTTTGCAGGGCGTAGGTCTTTGAGTGGGGGGAGGCCGAGGTTGCCTGAAGAATAACCCCGTGCTGCACCCTGTCGAGCACCCACACTGCTTTCTCTTGCAAGGGCTTTCTCATCTTTTCATTGCCACATCCTCAACTTTATCAAACAGCCAGTGACGGCCTGGAACTTGGCTTGTCTCTCCCAAGAGGTGCTGTGCCTCCATAGGTTTCCTTTAGTGGTGGGCAGTGCCCGACTGGCTGTACCAGAAGGGCCAGCCAAGACAGGAGGGTGTGGCTCCTCTGGTGTCTTGGAAACTGGTCGAAAGCTGACTGGGAGGATGTCCACCACGGCTCAGGAGCCACAGATAAGCCAGGGTAGTGCATGCCCACGGAGAAGGCAGCTCAGAGCTCCGCCCCAGACAAGGGGGCCCCGAGATTCCTCCACAGGAGGATGGCTGTGTCTGATCACACCCATCAGACACCAAAAATATGGGGTTTCCTGCAGCAGTAACTGGGCCTCTCAGAAGTCAGCTTCCTTCCAATGTTACCCATGTGGAGCTTGCTTCAGACCCTTCAGGGTCAGGGGCTCTCTCTGTCCCCCAGGGAAAGCCCAAGGCCAGATGTCACATGTGTGTCTCCAGGGATGTGCTCTCAGGTAGACACAGGCCAGAATGTCTGTGGAGCGCAGGAAGACACTTTGTGCATCCCACACCTCGCTTATGGGGGCTCCTGGTTCTCAGGATGCATTGTGCTTAGAGTCTTATTCTGCACAAGGGGCGACCCAGGCCCCTCCCTCCCCAGGTACAGGCTTTAGGGGTCCTGTGTCCAAGCTGGGACAAATATGTGTTTCTTACTATACCATAGGTTTAAGTAAGCATGTGCACATCTCTGACTGGCCCAGACTTAACTCTGACCACAGCACTGATGATTCCTGCAGTGACCCAATCTCTGTGGACTCATGAATGTCTGTGTCACCAACTCACTGCACACTGAGAAGTCCAAAATGCTTTGCACAGCTTGGGAACCCTTCACAACAGAGATTATTGTGAACAATCAAGAAGGTCATGTAAAAATATATCTCACTCCCACGGATATGGCAGCATTAACAAGACAACACCCACACATAGGTGGCAGCTATAGGAATGCACAGTAAAACAATTCAGCTAAGGTTTTGGTGATTAATGAAAAGTGGAGGCAGAGCATGTGCTCTGCACTTTGGCCTGGCCATAGGCATGGCACTGTGTCCAATGACCTCCCTGGACTGCACAGTGGCCCTAAGGAGGCCCGGCCATCTGGAAGTCACTACTGGGGTCCTGCCTTGCTCGTCCTCCTCAGCAGTGATGGGTGCCTCTGTTGTTCTCTAGCCCTATGTTCCCATGGTGCTGCAGGTCCCTAGTGCCAGGCGGCCCAGTGCCCCCTTCACGTCCTTGTTCCTCAGGGTATAGATGAACGGGTTGAGTGCAGGTGTCACCACTGTGTAGAAAAGTGCCACGAACTTGCCCTGCTCGTGAGAGCCACTCTTGGCTGGCTGCAGGTACATGAAGATGATGCTCCCGTAAAACAGGGACACCACGGCCACGTGGGAGGAGCAGGTGTTGAAGGCCTTTTTTCTCCCCTCAGCTGACCGCATCCTCAGCACAGCCTTGGCGATGTGACCATAGGACACGAGGATCAGCCCCAGGGGCAGCACCACGAAGACAAAGCTGGCCAGATACATCTCCAGCTCGTTGAGGCTGGTGTCCACACAAGCCAGTTGCATGATGAGGGGCATCTCGCAGAAGAAGTGGTCAATGCGGTTGTTCCCGCACAAGGGCAGCAGCATGGTGAGTGTGGAGCCCACCAGGCTGGTAGAGAGACCACCCAGCCAGGAGAGGCTGGCCAAGCCCACACAGAGCCGCGGGTGCATGAGGGCCGTGTAGTGCAGTGGTCTGCAGACTGCAGTGTAGCGGTCATAGGACATGACAGCCAACAGGACGCACTCAGTGGCCCCCAGCCAGTGTGAGATGTAGAACTGGGCCACGCAGCCCCCGTAGCTGATGGTGTTCCGAAGCCTGCTGAGGTTGACTAGAAGTTGGGGAACAATGCTCGTAGTGAAGGTCACATCCAGAAAGGACAGGTTGGCGAGAAAGAAGTACATGGGTGTGTGGAGATGCACGTCCATGCAGGAGACCAGTGTGATGATGGCATTGCCCACGATGGACACCCCATAGAACGCAGTGACAAATGCAAACAGCACGGGTTCCAGTGATGGGCGGGCTGAGAAGCCCAGGAGCACAAACATACCTGGGGAGCTTGTGTTGGCAGTGTCCACCATGGCCTTGGCCAGGGGTGTGGCAGGAGGCCAGCCGCGGGATGTGGCATGGAGTTGGGATGTCACATCAGCCAGTGACCAGGAAACATGTCCACATAGTGCTCCCAAATGCTGGAGGCACAATTGTGCACTGCCTTCCTGATCGCAGCTTGAGGTGTGAGAGGGCGTGAGGCAGCCCTACCTGGGAGAAGGGGGAAGTGGAGCGGGCTTCAGTGGGGCTGATCCTGCAGCCCTACTCCCAGCGCAGGGTCTGGCTTCACCCAGACTTTTAGCGGGGAGAGGGGCCCATGGGATGGCCAGGCATGGGCTCTGAAGCTGCAGCTCTGTGTCCACAGAGTCAGGGAAATTTCACCTTCTCATTAATTATACCCAGAGTCCAGGACTCCTCACCGTGTCTGTGACCCTGCATGTGGCCTGTGACAGTGCTTCCCCACCCTGCCATGTCAGTGCACAGCCACACTGCGCTGTCCCTTCTGCAGACTGTGTCACCCACCTCCTGTCCCCTGTCAGGTTACCTTCCAAAGTCATCTCTTACCCCAGCACTTCCTTCTGGGCTTACAGAATGCCACACACCCAGCTCCCTCCCCTCCCTTTCTTGGACATTTTCAGTAACCACCACCTGGCCACACCCTGTTAAGCTGGAGTACTTCCACTCACCAGATTAAAAGTTCCAGGCAGCCACGATTTCCTCCTTGCCTTGTTTGCTTCCGCATCTCCAGTGCTGAGCCCAGGGCCTGGCATGAGGAGGTCACATGGCCATGGTCCTGAATGGGGTCTGGAGGTGCTGTGTTGGGACAGTGGTCTGTAGTGGTGGGGGCCACACAGCACAGTGGGGAAGAGTTCCTAAGACTCTGGGTCCATGCAGAGGGTGGAAGGAGCAGGCCCCGGGTGAAGTCAGAGGTCCACAGGGAGGAGCCCGGGAAAGCTCAGCTTCACGTGCCCCTGAAGACTCATTGAAAAAACCATCATCTGCCTAGTCCCATAGCTCAAGAAGAAGAATGCATTTTTCATGTTTAGGTTCATCCCATTTGGGGAACAGAGCAAACGTACACTTAAATGACCCCAGAGTGCTCCAGTAATATGGCTGTCCTTGTAACTGAAGGTGGATCAAGCACAGTGGGTGTGACCCAGGCACACTCGTAGTGTTTAAGGGTGATCACACACGTGGTAGGGTCCAAAGCACCTGGTGTCCCAGGGCTGATGGCAACCAGGGGTGCTAGAGATGGGGGCATGGGCTTGGTGGTGGCCACTGCATGGATGGAAGGGTGGCCCTGTGCCCCACACACAGCAGGGGAGGACAGCTGGTGGCAGTGCAGTGTGACCTCGGTGTGCTCCTGGAGGGAGGATTTGCTTGTGGTGAGAAGTGGTGATGTTCTCGGAGTGGCTATGCCAGTCACTCCCACTTGCTACCTCCTGGGTGTGTAGCACAGGACACATCTACATAAATATGTAAATACTTTGTGTCAATAAAAATTTAAAATAAAGCCCTTCTTGGTTGCCTTCCATGGTGCCTGTGCAGGAAAGGGGACAGAGGTTGCCAGGCACTTGCCAAGGTAGACACGACTGTCTGGCTGGGGCACTGACACACTGGGACTGATTCCAGGGGACCCATCTGAGGTCTCACAGGACATGGGGCATACTGAGGAGTGTGGGCGAAGAGATGATTGGGGATGGCTGGCTGGGAGTGAGGCATCCCTCAGTGAGGGGAAGGCAGGCAGGTGCGGGCCAGGATGGGGTGACAGTGTGGGTGAGGACCTCTGTGGAGAGCTGGCAAGGCACTTAAGCACAGCTGGCATGTGCAGAGAGTGTGTGCATGTGTGTCGCCAGGAGATGAGGCTGGGGTGCTAGGTCCGAGGGCTCACTTTCTGGTGCTCTGACCATTCCTTGACGTGCTCCCTGGCCACCGCAATCCCCGGGGTCTGGCTCCGAGCCCAGAACCAAATCTCTACTCATAGGTGAGGTCCGCTCTGTCTCGAAGGCACGCCCAAATGGTCACAATAAGCACTCACTGTCCCGCACATGGCCCCTCATGACTGAGCCACAATGAGGAGGGAGATCCTGTGTGACAGTGGGGAGAGTGCCGACGACAGAGGCTCACCTGAGTCAACTGGGAGTCTCAGTGCACCCAATTGTAGCTGGCTGCTGAGGCCAAGGAAGAGAAGAACGAGGGCATCCACTGGTTCTGTGCCCACCACCTTCACTGCAATTAGCAGAAAGTCTGATTGCAGAATGTCGTGGAGAACCGGCTACTTGATGCCAGGATGCTGCTTACAGGTGGAGAGCGAGCAGCTGCCTCTGCCCGGCGAGGGCCAGAAGCGCAGTGACCTGGCAAAGGTGACCTTTGCTTTGAGGATTTATAACATTTTTCATGAATTCACTGAAGGAAGCACTGAACACAGGAGAGCAGCGTGGGACTTCTCTGTCCCCCACTGTAATCTCTAGTCTGAGCAGTGATGGCTGCATTCAGAAAGCCCCAAGCTTACGTCTTTAGGCTGCACTGGAGTAGAAACAGCCCAAGACCTTTCTGAGCAGAGTGGTTTTCTGTGGAGTAAGCCTGCTCTGGGTATTTTCAGGAGGAGCAGCAGAGGGACAGAGCCCTCCCTGGACTTGCAATCTGCCTTCTCCCTGGAGTGTCGGGGAGACGGATGCAGCCCCTCACTGGGGAGCAAAGCTTCAGGGAGAAGCCCAGGGGCGTTTTCCCTGCTGTGCAATTACAGTTCCTGGCCAGGAATCAGTTCTCTTCACGGCTATGACTTTATTTACTTCCCATGCTGTCAGACCCTGATTACAGAGTGCAGTTAGGATCCTGTCGATCTTCTTTCTTAGGTGTGGTGTCTTGGAATTTGCAGTGATGAGCTACTGCTTTTTAGTGGGATTGGTTTGCTCTTATTACAGTAAGACACATGGCATAACATTTGTCAGTGTGGCTATTTTCAAGTGTAAGTCAATAAAATAAGCTGATTTGCAGTAATGTAGAGGTCTTTTACTCTTTTGGTTAGTTTCATCTCTGAGTATGTAATTTTTCATGCTGCCATTGAGACTCTTGTATTTTCTTAATTTATATCTTGGTGGGTTTGTTATTTGTGTATAATAATGGCATTGAGTTTGAATGTAAATTTTCTTAAAATTTTATTTTAAAGAGGAAAGGAAAAATAGCAAGAATAAAGACAAAAACAAAGCACTGTAAGACAATAAAAGTGGTGCAGAATTTCAAAACAAGAACAGGAAATTAGCAGTGATTGTTGTATTGTGTATTGTCATCATCAGATTTGTTTCTCAGACTACCAAATACATGTAAGACTGATCAAGCAGTTAAAACACTAACTCTTCATTTCTGTAAATCTTGAATTTTTTATTCTTTAAAATTTATTTTAAAGACAGTGCAAAAATAATAGATATGACATTAGAAATGATATACCTTTAAAACAAAACAAAAGCCCCAGGGAAAAAAAAAATGAAAGGTATTCAACAGTGGTTGTTGTACAGCATGTTGCTGTCTTCCTTGTAGTTGCTCAGATTACAGATACTGTGTCCTGTTACATTGTTGAATTTGGTAATTGATTCTGGGAGTCATGAGGTGGATTTTTTTTCTTTTTTTCTATAGGGTGTTCAGGGTCTCACTACTAGATCAGACTCATAGTGATTCTCCTGTTTGTAGCCTCCAAGTGCTGGGATTACAGGTGCGTGCCACCATGCCTGCTCTCGTCCCCACTTCACTGAACCCCAGGGGCAGGGCCAGCACCGCAGGCCCAGGGATTGAAGCCCTGGCCCTGTGCCTGCTTGCAAACACTTCAATCCGCTGAGCTATTTGGCCTGCCCTGATTGTAATTTTTTTGATCTTCCATGTAAGTGAGTTTGTCATCTGAAAATTGTGGCAGTCTGGCTTCTGGTGCTCCTTTTTGCACCCCTTTTGTTTCTTTCTCCTGTCTGACTGCTCTCGTTCATGCTCTAAGGACTGCTTTGAGTGGGACAGGATACCAGGCATCCTTGTCTCACTCATTCCTGGGTTAGAGGGGGACAGTTCGTGTGCCCCCACTTACTATTGTGTGGACGTAGGCTTGACATAACTGGCCTTCATCAATGGAAAGTCTCCTTGTACATCTGTTTTTATCATGAATGGATGCTGGATTTTGTCCAAGGCAGTTTTTTTTTTTTTTTTTTTTTTTTTTAATATGTTGAGATGAGCTTGTGATGCTGATATTGTTTAGTTTTTCTGAAGAGTACATTTATACACTTAAGGATGTGCAACCAGCTTTGTATCCCTGGGATGAATCTTTCTTGGTCTTGATCTGTGATATTTTCTGATGATCGTGTGCATTGTGTTTGCTTGTGCTTTGTTTAGGATATTTCATCTCTGTGCAATAAGGAGATTAGCCAACAGCCTTTTTGTAGTTGGATCCTTGTCCGGTTTTGGAATCGGGGTCTACTAGCCCACAGCAAATGCTTGCAAGGTGCCCATTTTAAATACTTTTGTCTCTTTGTTGTTGAGAATTCTTTACATATTCTGAACAATGGGCCCTCATGAGGTGTGTGATCTACAAAGATTTCCATTCACTCTTTGTAAATACTGACTTTTCATTTTTGGTGACAGAAAGTCTCAGCTTTTGCATTAGTGCACGTTGGCAGCACACATTGGCCACACTCACCACAGGAATGCGAGTCTGTGCACAACATGGCCTAGTTCTTGCTGTTCCCTTGCCCTCCTCTCCCTCTACCCACCCTTTCCTGCTCCATTCGGGAAGGCTCGTTCATTCCACCTGGCTGTTTCCTCTTGCGCATCTTCCCAGAGGAGTTAGGGCTACCATCCCGCGAGGGGTCTGCTTCAGTGAAGCCCGCTCACCTATTTCATCTCTTTGTGTGGTTTCTTTTGTTCTCACACGTAAGAATCCACGGACTAACCCACAGCAGGAGTAACTGCTACTATGGTTTTTGTAAGAGCATTGTGCAAACTTAGGTCTTTAACTGTTTGAGTTAGTGTTTGTGTGTGTGTTGAGGCAAGGAGTTGGTCCTCTTTCTCTGGCAAATATAATTCTAGGCTGTCTCCCTGGTACTCTGTCCAAAGTCAATGAATATGGCCACATAGATTTACTTACATAGCCAGGTCTCTTAAGTTGATCTTGTTTTATGTGACCAACTTTAGACTGTGTTTTAAAATGTATTTATTTACTCTTTTTTTTTTCCTTTCAGTACTGGGAATTGAACTCAGGACCTTGCATTTGCCAGGCAAATGTTTATTCTACTGAGCTATCTCTCCAGCCTCCTTGTGTTTTAAAATGTAATGTGAGTCTTTAAACTTCGTTTTTTATTAATTTTATCAAGAGCAAATAACAATAAGACAGTTTCAGAACCGATTAGTAGGACAGTTTCAATAATTAATACATTGCATATTGTTGTCTTTGCAGTGGTTATTCATAGTACAAGATGCAGATGTATCCTGTCCAAACATTATTAGTACAAATTTTTCTTCTCTTTGAATTAAGAGAAAGTAGCTGTATATCTATCGTAAGTATTTTGTATATATAAATACAAAATGGTCCTTCATTTATATCCATTTTTTTGTTTAGTTTTGTCAGAGATGGGTATTTCATTGCCGTTTAAATATTGTAAATATGTGAATTCAGCAAAATAATCCAATCTAGTCCTATAGTCTATAATACTGGTGGGTTATCCGCAGGACTGGCTATGTCAGAAGTTGTTGATTTGAGCCTTTCACAGTTCAGCATATTAATATGGCTTTACTTTTTATACCTCATGTTTATATTTTTCTGCTGGATGTTTAAGACCAATAAAAAGCAAGACCTATATAACAAGAAATGTAACTTTTGTATCTGCCAAGGTCAGTCAAATGCCCTCAGGATTTACCCTGAAACCCTGTACCACAGTTTGTAGATCTTTTGTCAGTGTCAGCCATGTGTATGAGCCACAGCCTTTGCTTGACCAATTTGCTTTCTGTGAAAGCCTGAGAGAATGATTTCTCTCCAGGGGACTCTCTTTAGGCACACTGTATATCATTGATCACTTTCCTCTGTGGCTCCAGAAAGAATGGCTGTCATAAAGAAACCAACCAGCAACAAATATTGGAGAGACTGTGGGGAAAAGGGAACACTTCTCCACTGCTGGTGGGAATGTAGACTGGTGCAACCATTATGGAAATCAGTATGGAGACTCCTTAACAAACTAGGACGGGAAATCTCATTCAAACCAGCTGTCCCCCTACTGGGAATTTTCCCAGAGGAACTGAAAACATCATATCATAGTGATATATGTGTACCTATATTTATAGCAGCACAATGTGTGATAGCCAAATCTTGGAAACAACCAAGATGTCCATCACGTGAGGAATGGTTGAAAGAGATGTGGTACTTTTATACAATGGACTATTGCTCAGCTCAAAAGAATGATAAACTCAAAGCCTTCATATATAAGTGGATGCCACTTGAAGATAAACTTTGTTGCTGTAGTTGGTTTCAAAAATTATTTTGGCTATTCAGGATCAGATGAATTTTATCAAGAAGATATAAAAACTCTGAATAATCTAATATCAGCCAGTGAAACTGAAAATGTAGATGGGACACCCCAGCTGCTCCAGGACTGAAGCGGAAAGCTTGTAGTACTGAGTAAAGGGTCCCATTGTGCAGCTCATACTGCGGTCCTCCTGTCTACAGGCTCCTCGTTCTGGGATTACAGATGTGCACCACCACTGCAGGGCTCTGTGCCTGGCTCAGCCACCCTGGGGTGGTGCTGGTATATCATGTGATGACGGGGATCAAACTGCACCCCCTGTGCTTGCCTAAGCAGGCACTTTAGTCCACTGAGCTGTCTTGCTGGCCCCTGTAGCACTGATTTTTAAATGAAAACAATGACATCTTTATTTGTATCTATCTGTATATTCATGTGCATTTATGCATGTTTGCTTTGTAGAATAGCATTTTCTAAGTCTGGATAGCATTTACAGAATTTGTACAAACAGTTCTGGTAACTGATTTAGACTTTATGTAAAGCAAGGTCTTGATGTAAATTAAGTATTCTTGAACTCTCAGAAAAGTAAGAATTATATCTACTCTTTCACCATTATTTTTCATGTTCACATGCTCTGTGACAATCTTAGGTAATTAAGGCTATTTAATATTGTCTAAATAAAAAATATATGTTTTCAGACGTGTCAGTAGGCGGGGTCTGGGAGGAGGCCGCCCTGAGGTGAGACCCCCTAGGGATGCAGCACTCACCTCCCCCCTCGCTTTGCTTCCTGGATGCCAGGAGGTGAGCAGTTCCCCTCACACCAGGCATGGGCCACGCCAGGAATGTGGAATGTGAGCCATGCGAAACAGCCCCCTGGAAAGGGGATGGCAGGTACTTTGTGTCAGCAGACAGACACATGCGACCATCAGCACCATTAGATGTTGCCAGTTCTTGGAGTCAAAGGACTGTCACAAAGGAAAGGGAAGCTGAGGGCTGGGCACATAGCTTGGTGATCTAAGTACCGGCCTGGCAAGGGCAAGGCCCTGGTACTGCGTGCGTGCTGGTCCTGCACCTGGGCACACCTTGTAGACCATCGAGACCACGCATGGTAGTGCACAACTGTAATCTCAGCTCTGGGGAGGCAGAGACAGGAGGATCACTGCGAATCTGAGCTGTGTAGCAAGACCTTGTACCAAATAAATGAATAAATAAAGATAAAAAACAAACAAACAGAAAAGGAAGCTGAGTTTACCACCTACTAGGCAGGGAGAGGACTCCAGCAATCAAGTGTGGAGAGGGTGGGTGTCAGTCTGTGGTATAGCAGGGATCTTGGACAGGTGGTAAGGGGGCATTTGCAGGAGGCAATAGAGCCCCAGCTCTGCACTCCATGTGCTGCTACACCAGATGGCATGGCCCCTCCTCGGCAGCATCTGGGCCCAGTCCTGAGGCCTGGGATGCTGAACAAGGCCCCAGTCTTTGAGCATGATGGTTACCGCAGCTTGGCATGTATGTACTTATCTTAGGGTAAGAGACAGGGCTAGGGGTAGGGGTGGGGTAGGGATGGAGTCAGGTGAGAGCTGCCTCGGTGATTTTCTTCTTCTGGTGTAAGCATGCTATGTCTGTAGTCTCAGTCCCTGAGTTCCAGATGAGTGTCAGGTTGATTAGAACAGTCTCCAGGTGAGACAATAACCAAGCTACCATCACTGTGTCTTTTTCCAAATTTGGTGTCATTTCTAGAACATCACAAATAGGACAGCATGTAAACTTAGTCAAGCAATGCCACAAAGACACTGAGTCCAAGCATCTGCTCTCTTGCAGCCTTAGCTTTTCCAGCGGTCAGCTCCTCAGCTTTCCCTGAAAACGAGATAGGGAGGCAGCCTGGGAGATAGTGAGACAGCCCAGGAGATAGGGAGGCAGCCCGGGAGATAGGGAGGCGGCCCGGGACTCTACCGACTGCACTGCATGAGGCTCTTGCTCTGGTTCTGTCGCAGCAGCATCTGCATGGGGAAGGGAGGAGCCATGCATGTCTCGGGGCTGCAGGAACAGGGACCTGCTGTGCATGCCTGTGGGTGGCAAGTGGAGCAGAAGACAGGGACACGTCTACAGGTCTTCACGGGGCAAATCTTGCGTATTAGCTGCTGGCACTTTAGGCACTGTGAATAATGCTATGTTGAGATTTATTCATAAGAATTTGAATTGCAGCATGATTACAATAGGAAAACTAAAAATAGAAACAAAATACCTGGCTGCAATAATTACCATAGGATAACATCTGGATACTGCCCGTGAACTTCAAAGGACACTAAGGAACTGTGTCATTCTCATTATGTGAGGCTCAGGGTACTTTTTTGTTTTATTCTATTTTTATTTGACATATAATAAGCCATGTGTGCTAGTAGAACACAGCGTGACCACACTGCAATGTGTGGCCACACTATGCATTGAGATTAGCATTGTTGCAGATAGCACTCATTTCCTCATGGTAAGAACATTCAAAGTCCTCCCTTCCAGCAAACATACAGTGTTCCCCCGTGCATTACCCTTTGCATGCAGCAGAATGCCAGGCTCAGCCCCAGTTACGGTTTGTGTCTAAAGGTCCCCTAAAAGCATGATGCAGTCATGGAGGGGACTTCCAGAGCTTGTGATTAACTCAGGATCCACTGGGATTATGGGTGTGAGTGAGTGCCACACTGGCCTGGGGTGGACAGCCTGAATGCAGCACAAGGGAGGCAACGTGCTCCCCATATCCATTGTGGCCGCTGCTCCTCCTTTTGCTCTTTGCAGTCTCCTGTGGCCAAGAGCTGCTGCCCTCTTTCCTGAGCCACTCTGCCTTGGAGCCATCTGGGCATGGACTGAGACCTCCACAAACTGTGAGCTAAATAAACCTTTCCTTCCCTAATTCTGGGTGTCAGGTATTTGTCCCAGCAATGGGAGAAAAGTACCCAAGTCAGCCCCCGTTTCACTGAGGATGGCTCCCACTGGCCAGCTCTCTGCCTGCTGGAGCCACTGCTGTTCCTTCACTCCTGTGGCACTGACCCCTGGTCCCACCTGAGCGAGACACACAGCGTCTGTCTGTCTGTGGCTAGATCCGAAAACCTTCGGATTTCCCTGGTGATGAGTGACAGTGAGGGTCTCCTCATGCCCCCTGCTGGGCATTTGCCTGGCCTCCTCCAGGAGCATCCTTTCATGTTCTTTGTTCATCTTAAAAATTGAGGTTGATTCATGCACTTATCAAGCTATTGAACGATGTAAGGGTTTTTCTTGCCTTCTGGGAAATTAATCCCTTGTTAGAGGCGTGGCTGGCAACTATTTTCTCCTGTTCTTAAATTTTCCTGTCAGAGAAGAGTGCCTGATGTTAGGAGCAGCACACTGAGCTATTCATTAAGAAGGTAGAGCTCACCTTGAACGTCAAGCACAGAGAACCAAAGCAAAAGGGCACCTAGAGGCAGAAGACCACCTTGGGAAGTGGGGTGCGCCCCTGCTTGGTGCAGCAGCAGCAAGGGCCTCCTCCACCACATCTTCAGGGCTGCACTCATTAATTAGAGCATTTTAAAGCCCCAGTGATACCTTGCTGCATCCTGGGCAACAGACAGTGGTCCTTGAAAAATTCTTTAACAGCATGGAAAGATGTGCGGAAGGGGTGCCCTCCCTTTTGGAGATTTTTGAGCCGAGGGCACATGTCCATGCTCGCAGTTGGGCCAGGGAGCCTCACATCAGTGGTGCTGTGTTGTGTGGCTGCCAGGAGACAGAAGGCCGGCTCCACCCTCCATGTGGCCCAGTTGTGCAGATGTCAGTTACCGGGTGCGGTCGGCGTGTACAGGTAGATGCTATGCCTCAAAAAAAAAAAAAAAACAAAAACAAAAACAAAAAAAACAACAACAACAACAAAAAAAACTGGCACTGGAAAACACCCCATTGGATGGCGGCTTGTATGATATAAGGTTCTTATATCTAAAATGTTTTTATTTTTTCTTATTTATACTTTTCAGAATTTTCTACTCCAAGAACAGCAATTACCAAGCGAAAGCATGTGCTGTCAGATATCTGGCACTGGAGGTGGAGGTGAGGTGACTGGTCTTGATTGTCCATACTCACAGAATTTCTTTGTGGTCCCAGAGAGACCAAACCTGATCTTGCTGTGGGGAGGAAGCGAGCAGGGGAGTTGCTCAGGCGCCAAGCAGGAGGGAGCAGCGAGGGAGGGTAGGAGCCCGCAATCAGTTGCCTGACCCAGCGCGCCCCAGCAGCGCCCCGGTCGGCAGGACCAGGCGTGGCACACTTGGCCTGGTGGGAGCTGCAGGGTGCTGGCCCAGACTGGGGCTAGCATGTAGCAGCCTTGGGTTTGCAAATTTGGGAGGTACCAGGAGCCTGAAGCCGGCTGCCTGACACTGAACTCCCAAGACCTTCGCGATGCATACCATCTAATAAGGAAGCTCCTGCTCACAGTTAATGGTTAAACTCCCCTGGTCCTGGTTTACTGCTGGGGAAGGAGAGTTGGAATGGACACTCACCAGCTCCTGTGCTTAGCAAACCCACTGTGCAGCGGCTGAGCCCTACGAGCCCGAGACCTGTGGCACAGGGTCCAGAGCTGGCTCTTTTTCATCCAGCAAGGACTGCTGGGTCAGCAGCATCCAGCCAGCCCCATGGTGACACTTGGCCTCATCATTATCAGGGTGGCCAACTTGTTGCTGTGGCCACAATGGGCGTGGGAGGAAGCGGAGGCCCAGATGGTGAGCAGTGCCCGGGCTCCGCATCCTTCCTGCTTGGCCGTGGCCTTGGTGTGGACCCAGAATGGTGCTTGGTGCTGGCTGCTGGGCCACCGCAGATGGCCTGTGCACCTGCACCCCTCCTTTCCATTGGGTGCTGGGAAGCTCCAGACCTCTAGGAAGAGGACATGGACGTGTGCCTTGCTTGGCATGGCCAGAGCCACAGGAATAACTGTAATTGGTTTGTCTTCTGAGAAGGGGCTCTGTGTGACTGGAAAAGAATAGCATGTCAGCTGCACTGGGTCCACTGAGTTCTGAAGAGCAGGGCTGCCAGGCCTGTTCAGTGCTGCAGGCCTGGGGTCAGGCTGGGTCCTCCTGTCCTGTCTGCTGCTCCCGTGCTGGGCACACTTGCGCATGTGCGCACACACTCTCACTACCCCCCCCGGGGGGGGGCGTCCTGCCTTGGTCACAACCTGTGCTCCTGTGGCTTAGGCTGGTGGCACAGAGCCAGTGCTCAGAGGCAGCGGTTCTGAGCGGAGGGCAGCCAGCGGCGAGGGCAGAGGACACCATGGGCAATGCTGTGCTACGTGCACTCTGGTGAGTCCTGTTCTGGCTGGGGTGGCCTTGGGAGGGGGTCAGTGCCGCCATTGTGGGCTCAGTGGGCCCCACAGCATGGGTCTGAGGAAGCCATTGATTATCTGGAATTCAGAGTCCACTAGGATTCAACACTGCTTTCACAGGATCCCTTCTGGTCCAGGTGCAGGACTTGAGTCCTACGTGCTGGCTTCGGGGTCTGTCTGAGCATCAGGCTCTAAAGGTGGGAAGATGCGCACACCCATGTGTCGCTGCAAGGCGTCTCCTGCCTGTGGCACTTGACCCTGCACACCTTACTGCATCTCAGACTGCAGAGCAGGCGGAGGCAGCAGCTGCTTCTGTGCTCTGTGCTCCAGTTCCCCTAGATCTCCAGCGATGGGCTTTGCAACCTCCACCCTGCCCACCCCTGCAGATCGAGTGCAGAGGAGCTTGGTCAAAATAGGCCTGCCTCAGCAGAGTCCTTGTCACACTTCCATGCCCCGAGGGCCTGCTGCTCTCTCACTGCGAGTCACTCCCAGTCTTAGTCTGGCTTCTTCTTGGGGTCTGCAGACTCCACAGACTACTGTTGTCACTGCCTGTGCTTTTTCTTCTCTCTGAATGTGACTTCTCTACATTGTTGGTGTGCCTGAGTGCCTCTGCCTCCCAGGGAGTCTTTTAAAGCTTGGAGTCAGGGCCATGTGTGCCTCCACGCAGTGGTGGTGAACCTGTGGCCCATGTGCTTCAGGGGCCTGTTTGTTATCTCCGAAAGGTGACCATTGCCACCCTCAAGCTTGGCACAGAGCAGGGCTGAAGAACATACACTGGCTGGGTGAATTCACTGCACTTCTCTGCCTCAACAGTGCAGGGACCATCGGCTCCTGTTGGCTGTCCACTGCTCTGGTGAGGCTCCTGCTCAGGCTGTGTGCCTAGCGGGCAGTCTTATTCTGAAGTTCACCTGTGACCATATTGACCTGTCACAACATTCATGCTGCAACACCCAGGGCAGTGCTGTGTCCTCCCAGCTGCGGGCGGAAAGGATCCCTGCATGGGCTTATGGGTGGTGCAAGAGCATGTAACACAGGGAGCAATTCCCACCCAGGGTCACCCTGCTGCTGCGCAACTCTTTGTCTAAGAGGTTAGTAACTCTTTTGAAACCTCCGAGATCTGTGGAATACTTTGGAGAAATAAGGCTCTACGTAAATGTTTCTGGCTAGTTTGGAGAAGCATGCAAAAATCTGAGTCAGGGGCACAGCGGGCGATGGGTTCTGAGTGTCGCGTGTAAAGAGCCTCTGTCCGCCCCTTTCTCACTCTGCCTGAAGTTTCTGAAGTGCTCCTACCTACTCTTGTACCATGTTCTGGCTAGATTCTCATCCTCTTTGAAAACTGCTCCAGACTTTGCTGTTTTATAGATTCTAGAATATTTTATTAAAATGTTTGCAGCAGTGCCCTCATCGTGGGAACTGGCTCTGTGCACACACAGTCTTATTTTATCAACAGTAAGGTGAAAACAAACAAACAAACAAACAAACAAACAAAAAACCATTAAGGCAGCAAGCGAGGAGGCAGACTCATCCGCCCATGGGTGAGGACTTAGCTCAGAGGGTCGGCGTCTGGGGTCGAAGACTCCATGGCTGCAGATTCCTTCTCCTGAGCTTGGCCGGGAACCTCCTGCTCAGGCTTCCATGCTTGCTCTTGTCAGCTGTGGTGTAAAATGCAGGCAGTTAGAGGGAAGAGGAGGGCCGAGCTGTCGAAGTTCCTGCTCCGGAGTTCGTTTGCTGTTTTTGGCTTTACTTACTCTGAGCTTGGAAAAAATAATACATTGAATATTAAATAGGCCATGCAATTGGACATGTCTATTAATTGGTCTTATGATTGGTCTTATCCCCAGAAGGAGAACAGAGATTTCTTTAGGGAGACTCGAGAAGACAGCTGAGTGACTTCACTTGGAGATCAGAGGGAAAGGAGGTGACTTCTTTACAAAACCACATACTTTTCTCCATTTTATTGTGGTATGTTTCACAGATAAAAGTCACACATATTTAGGGTGCACAGCAGGATGCCAGGTGTAGTGCACATTACCACCACCATCAAGCTGACTAAAGTGTCCCTCACTCCCGTGCAGGTGCATGCATGGGGGCCTGCGGTGTGTGTGCCCATGTGTGGTGTGTGCATGTGTGGGAAAAACTGAAATTTACTCTAATGAGCGCATCACTGAAAAGTCATTAAGCCAGGTTAGGGACCTGTGGTCCAGCAAGACCGCGCCTCCCAAGGCCCTTGCCACAGGGGCTCGTAGCCAGCCTCATGTGCATCTCAGCTGTGTCAAAGACATCGATCTTCCCTTCCAGAACACAAGCCCACTGACCCGCACAACACGGTGTCTTGGCTGCTGTCCCTTAACACCCTCAGCTGGGGTGGCCTCCAGGTCCTGGCCACTTCACCTGGCTGCACCGTGCATGCTGCAGTGCTTTGCATCAGTCTCTCTGGGCAGCATGCCGGCCACATCCTTTGGTGCACGGGCATCTAGCCCAGGACAGAGCCCTTTAGCAGCACGTACCCAAGGTCTTGGCACAGGTGCACACAGCCTCCTCAGTGCTCCAGGCTGCTGGCATCCACGTCTGTGTCTGGAACAGGTGTGCACTTGGTGTGGACGGCCACATCGTGTGTATCTAACCCTGGCCCTATGGCCCTGTCATCCTGGCCAGCTCCCTCTGTCTCCCTGGGGAGCACCCTGTCCCTTATACAATGCAGGAGGCAGCTGATTCCCAGATGCTGGGTTTATCTGTGAAGATTAAGTGACTCAACACGGGAGTCAGCAAGGACACAGTAGCAGAGAGTCGGATGGCTGCTGCTCATCTAGCTTTGTTGTCTCACATAGCCTGGCTTCCAGAGTCCCAAGCTATAGGTTAGTTCATGGGAACTCTTTGGCTCATGGGAGGCTTCATTCCCTGGAGACCCAGCTGAGATCATGATGGAAAAATCTCATTGCACAGAGCCCATTGCTGTGGGAGGACAGGAACCAGTCACTCTATAAACTGTTCACGTCGGACACAGGGCAGGTGTGTACTCCAGAATGTGTGTGACCTTCAGGGACCTAGTCTCTAAGGAGGGACCCAGCAATGAGCCTCCAGGTGTCTCTGTCCACTCCATTGCTGGACCACAGTACTCAGCTTCGGGCGAGAGGCTGAGTTTTAGTTCTGAGACTGAGAAGCCCAGTGTGCTACCCCAGGGTCTTGGACCAGCCAAGAGGGCAGACTTGCTGGAGAACCCCTCCTTGCCAGCAGTCCTGCCATCTCCCTGACCTGGTCACCTGATGTCAGCAGCAGAGACAAACTGTGAAGGTAAAGGAGCCCAGGCTGAGCTTGTAGGACCCCAGGGAATGCCTGAGTGTGGTGGGTACTGGAACAGGGAGGAGGACCCGAGGCCACAAGAGGAGTGGGGTCACCTCACAGCAGCATCTTCACGCTCTGGGGGGAGCCTTGTGTATGCAGTAGTGAGAGGAACAGGGTTCCAGTGGGTGGGAACAGGACATGTGCCTTCACATCATGACTGTGGGGACACAGGAATGCCACGCCCCTCATGAGCCCCAGTAGTGGCCACACCTCCCAGGCCTCCTGGGCCCTGCAGCCTTGGCGTGCAGTGTGCTCAGTGACTCCGGAGGCCACAGAGCAGGTGGGTGGGTGGGGTCCACGATGGTCCTGTACCCAGCCAGATTCAGGATAAGAAGTCACACGAGGGAGCTGGCCACCCTGAGTCACATCCTGTCCTCTGTGATAAGGACTTCCTCCTGCCAGGGACCCTGCATCCTGCCATGGGGCCAGGAGAGAGAAGTGGCCTCCAGCAGGCTTGACAGGGTCCGAGTGGTATGGCTGCTGATCAAATCCTCCAGTGAGGGCACTGTCACCTCCGTGTCCTCTGCTGTGCTCTGAGGAGGGGATCTCAGGGGTTTGTCTCCTGCAGCCCTGGCTGGTGGGGCCAGGCAAAGGTCAGGACACAGCAGAGAGGAGGCAAGGGCAGCACCTGTCCCCTGCCCCATGCCCACAGCTACAACACCAAGCTGCACACCACCAGTCTCCCAGTGCCACAGCAGGGCTGGTGCTTCTGCACTGAAACTCTAAGTTGTCCTGGGTTTTAAAGAGACTTTGTGTTAGGGATATTTCCCTTCTGCAGCAGGTGTGAGCCAGAGGTGCAGAGGCTTGCCACCCTGGACAGAGTTCCTGTCACCAACCTGGTGCCTGCACTGTCACTGAGGCACCTGGGTGAGGCTTCTCATGAGCTCATTTTCAGCATGGAATCTTATCTTATGAAAGCTGACAGGGAACAGAGGCAGGGAGGGGAAGTGCACAGTACCTGATTGAGTCAGGTTCAGTCTGATTGGACCCTACCAAGCATGGATGTTCCCAAAGAGCTGGCTGTGCTTCTTAGAGACAGGAAGCCATCAAGCTAAAGAAAGAGAGATGAAAGCGAGAGAGGGAGAGAAGGAGGAAGAGAGGGAGAGAGACAGACAGAGACAGAGACAGAGAGACAGTTGGGAGCTTCAGCCCCAGTTTGGGGCAAGGTTGCAGGACTCTTCCCTTTTCCTTAGGGCTCAGAGGTTGACTGCATCTCCTCAGTTCTGATCTTGGGGTTAGACCTCAGTGTGCAGCTTCACATGCATTCATGTCACCCTCCTTCTCAGCCCTAAGCGCGCTCCCCTCCCCACTAGGAATGACTCTAATGAGTCCATTTCCAGCCTAGGAATGCACAGCCTGCTGAGAACCATAGCACCGTGTACCTCAGAGTCAGAAATGTGAAGGTGCCCTGCTGCTGCCTTAGTGCCTTTGACCGTGCATGCTCAACAACATTTCCGACAAGGACGATTCTGAGCATGGGGGGCATGCTCGGAACCCAGCCTCACACCTGCTGGAAAGTGCTTTCCCATGGAGTGACGCCCCAACCTTTTTTTATATATCTTTATTTTGAGATAGGAGTTTAATATTTAAACCTCTGATCCATTTTTCTGTTATACCTCCTACCATTAGTATACCTCACAGAGCTAGAGAAGATTTTTTTTCTAGCTTTTTAGAACTAGAAGAGACCCAGAATATAAAAATCAATCCTGGGAAACAAGGGAAAGGCAGGAGGTATCACAATCCCTGACCCGAACTATGCTATGCAGCTACTCTGATAAAATCAGGATGGTGCTGGTAAGAGACACACCTGAGGGTCAGTGGAACAGATTAGAAGATGCAGACGCAACTGCAAATGCTCTCAGCCACCTTGTCTTTGATAAAGGGGCCAAACACTCTCACTAAAAAGATAGATTTGTTGATAAATGGTGGTGGGAAAACTGGATTCCACTTGCCGAAGGCTGAAACTGGACCTATGCCTATCACCATGCACAAAGCTACAGAAAAAATGGATCATTTCATCTGTGACCCATGGCATGTTCAGGAGGGTATTATTTAGTTTCCACATGTTTATGGAGCTTTTGCTTTTTTTTCTTGCCAATTTATAGTTTCATTGCACTATGGTTAGATAATACACATGGGGTAATTTCAATTCCTTTGCATTTACTTAAGCATGACCAATGTGATAGTACATGGTTTATTTTGGAGATGGCCCTGTGCAGCTGTGAAGAATGTGTATTCTGATGCTGTTGCATGGAACATTCTGTAAAGTGTATTTCTTCACAAGTTTGGTTTAGTTCTGTTATTTATTTGTGGACTTTTTGCTTCATTAGTCTATCTCTGTGCCAGTTGGGTGTTGAAGTCTCCCAGTACAATTGTGTTACTACTCATCTGATTTTCATACCTGTTAAAATTTGTCTTACATAGTTTGTTTGCTCCTACATTGTGTGGGTGCATATATACTTATGATTATCATCTGTTCCTCTTGCAGGTTTCCCCTCAATAGTATGTAGTGACCTTCTTTATCTCTTTTAGTCACTGTTAAAGTTTACAATTTTAGCAGCCAGAATAGCTACCCACAGTTTTTTTTTAAATGGGCTCCTGTTACATGGAGTATTGATTCCCATCCTTTGATTTTCAGTCTATTAATTCATTTTTGAATTAACAGCACATTGTTGGATTTTGTTTCTTTATTCACTTTGCTAGTCTGCTTCTTTTGATTGGTGAATTTAAGCCATTTATATTAATGGTTATAACTGATATGCATCGGCTTATCCTTGTCATGTTATTTTCCTCTTGTAGGATCTCTGATTTTCCTGTCTGTTCAATTTCTTGCTCTGCTTGCAGGTTCTCTACTGTTGTTGTTTTTAAAGTTGTGGCCATTTTTGTCTCTTGCTAAAGTTTCTGTCAGGCCTATGGTCATATCACCCTGAGCACACCTGGTCTCATCTGTCAGTATTCTTTGTATGGGTGGTTTGGTTGTTATGAATTTCTTGTTTTTCTTTGTTATGGAAGCATCTTATCTCTCCATTAAATTTGATAGATAGTTTTGCTGGGTACATGAATCTGGGTTGAAAGATGTTTTCTTTTTTCAGGACTTGAAATAAATCACTCCACACTCTTCTTGATTGGATGGTCTGTGCTGAGAAACTTGCCATGATTCTGATGGGCTTCCATTAGAGGGCATCTGTTTCTTCTAACAGCTTTTAATATTCTCTTGTTTTGCTGGATTTCTAGGATCTTGATTACTGTCTGTCTGAGTGTGGATATATTTTGATTATGGCTAATTAGAGTTCTACATGCCTCACTTAATGTATGTCAGATTCTTTTCCTATGCTTGGAAATTTTTCTTCTACTTCTTCTGCAAACTTTCTTTTTATGTCATTTGTACTGACTCCAGCTGTTTTCTATTAGTTTTATATTATTTTTCTTTGCATCATCTTGCAGCTGTTCCTTGTTATTTTAAAGAGATCTTTTGGGGCTGGGGAGATTGCTCAGTAGATAAGTACTTGCCTGGCAAGCACAAGATCCTGAGTTCAATCCCTGGTACTGCAAAAAAACAAACAAACAAACAAAACAAAATCCAAACAAAAAAAATAATCTTTCCTTTTGTGTTCAATAGCTACATTGCTATCTTCAAAGTCTGAAATTCTATTTTCAGTCTCATTCAAGCAGATTTTCCAGCTTTCAATGGAATTCTTACTGTCCTAGATAGCTATTTGAATCTCTTTCATGCATTCAAGTTCTTTCTTGTGTTGCTCATTCAGTGTTTCCATCGTTTTCCTATTCCTCCTCCCTTTTTTAAATCTATGTCCTCTTGAGATGTACTAAGAAATTCTTTCATGATTGTTGTCATTTCTTCTTTTTTATATCTGAAAGATTATCTCTGATCTGATTTCCTCTATATCCTGATGGAGCTGTTTGCTTACTTCATTTGCTATCATTTCTGAAATTTCAGTTCTGTGACTTTCAAGTTCTATGATCTTTTCTCCTAGGCTTGTTTTGGGTGGGCTAGAGGTCAGAGTTTCCCTTTCTGTCATTCTTTTTAACATGTGTGAAGCTCCCAGTGTTCACCCTGACTCAGCAGTGATGGCAGGGTAGTGGGGTATAGGGGCGCAGGGCTCCTACAGGAGTGGGAGGGCGGGGCAGGCTCCCCAGGGCTCTCACTCTGTGGCGTTCAGCTTGGCTTTCACCTCATTGCAGGGGGCAGGCAAGCTGCAGCTCAAGAAGGATCTGATGATGATGTGGGCAGGTGAAAGCTGCGTGAGGCTCTCTCGGTGGTGTGTGAGGGGGCACAGAGTAGGTCTCACCAGGACTCCTGCTACTGGCGTGGCAGGCAGCAGCAGCTCATCAGAGCTCCAGTGGAGGTGATAGTGGGAGAAGTGGCAGTGCTCACAGGCCCGTGCAGCTGTCTCACGGGCTGAGCAGTTTTCACATGCGTTGGCCACTTGTGGTCTTTCCTTTGCAAAGTGCCTGTTCGTTACCCATTTACTGATTGTGCTTTTGGGTTTCTTTGTGTTCCTTGAGTACTTCATATACTCTAGATGTTAATCCACTGTCGAAAGAGTAACTGGTAAGAGCGTACTTTCTCCTATTCTGTAGGGTGGATTTTCACTCTGCTGGTTGTTTACCTTGTTGTGTGGTGATGTTTTGATTTGATGCAGACCCGTTTACTCATTCTTGTTTTTATTTTCTGTGCTGTAGGAGTCTTATTTGGGAAATCTCTGTCCTATGCTTATGGCTTCAAGGACGTTTCCTGTGTTTCCTTCTGCTGGTGGCTACACCCAGGTCTCTGAACCATTTGGAATTGATTTTTGGACTGAGTGTGGGACTGAAATCTAGCTTCAGTCTTCTGCAAATGGGCAGCACCCAGGTCCCCAGCTCCATGTTTTAAAGAGCCTGCACTTTCTCCAGAGTGTTTTTGGCTCCTTTGTCAAGAATCTGATGGCCGCAGTGGAGTTTGCTTCTGTTCCCGCTGTCCTATGCCATGTGTCTGCGTGTCCACTTCTTTAGCTCCAGTCTTGACTGCTGTGTTGCTATGGTGAGCAGCATAGCTGGAGCCAGGTCTTGGGATGACTCTAGGCTTGCTCTATTGGCTTAGGGCTGCTTTGGCTACCCTAGTTCTCCTGTGTGTTCTTATGAACTAGAGAATTGTGTTTCCTAGAATTCTAGAAGAATGTAATTGGTATTTTAATGGGAATTGCACTGAATTCATAGGTCCTTCCTTTTTGGTAATATGGCAATTCTACAATACTAATTCAGCCAATGGGAGGTGTTTCATCTCTTGGAATCTTCTTTGATTTCATTCTTCAGTGTTCAGAAATTTACATGTTAGAGGTCACTCACGTCCGTGGGTAGGATGACCATTAGGTTTTTTTTTTTTTTTTGTTTTGTTTTGTTTTGGGGGGGACACTTGTTAATGGGATTGTTTCTAATATCTTTGTGGTCTAGCCCATCAATGGCATTTAGAGAAGCTATTAAGTTTTAAAGTTGATTACATATCTTGATAATTTGCCAAATTCTTTATCAGTTCTAAAAGTCTTTTGGTGGAATCTGTAAGGTCTCCTAAACCTGGGGTTTTATTAGCTGTAAGCAGGGTGGCTGGGCTTCTTCTTTTCCATACCTTTTCTACTTCTTCCTGTTGTCCAATGGCTGTAGCTGAACTTTGAACAACCATGTTGCATAGGAGTGGGGAGAGCAGGGCTCCCTGCAGGCTCCTGGTCTCGGAGGAAGCAGCTGCAGTTTTCCCACTCAGAAGGGTCCTGCTTGTGTGCAGCAAAGTGGGTTTGCAGCCCTGACTATTCAGAAAAATGAACTTAAATACCTAGTTTCTTCAGGGTTTTTGTATCTTTGAAAGTCATGTTGAATTTTGTGTATGACTTTCAAAACAGTTTTATTTTTTACTTTTTTGTATTTTAGGGAAGGGACTACAAGGTGTTCAGGGCCTCACTATTAGATTGAATTTGTAGTGATCCACCTGTTTACAGCCTCCCAAGAGCTGGGATTATAGGTGCACGCCACCACGCTCAGTCTCAATTACCATCTCAGCCTGCCCCAGGGGCAGGGCTGGCATGGCAGGCCTGGGAATTGAACTTCTGGCTCCTGCACCTGCTTGCAGGTGCTTTAATCCACTGAGCTATTTGTCTGGCCCTTCAAAACAGTTTTAATGTCTGGAAAAGTTGGCGAAGGGGATAAAAAGTTGGGGAGGGGAGTGCCGATTAACACTGAGAAAGCATCATCTCTGACATCCGGGTGTCATGGTTACATATTAGTGCAGCCTGGAAGTCAGGCAAACCTGAGACCATGCGCAGAAATGCTGCTTGGGCCACCCGGAGGGCAGCCACTTGAGTAACCACGACACATGCTGTTGTCTGTCACCAGCCATGAGCATCACGCGGTTCGTCTGACCTCATATCCATCATTTAGCGTTTGCTTGTTATCAGACTGATCAGAGATCATCAGGAGTGACACCCGAAAGACAGGCGCCCCGACCGCAGGGTGATTAGCACGCGTGGGCAGTGGATGCCGTGCGCACCCACTGCGGGGGCGGTTCCCACTCACGGCAGCCTTCGTGCTCGTTCCTCCTCTCCCCTTGCCCACCTCTTGGTCCTGTCTCCCTTCCTCCTCATATAGCCTTTATTTTCCTCCTTATAGATACTTTAGGTTTTCCATATGAGAGAACTCATGTGATATTTAAGCTTGCGTGCCTGATTCATTCCACATAATTATGGTCTCTGATGAGTACGTAGAATACATGACTCAAACATGTTTGATACTCCTAAATAAAAGACCCAGGAAGAGATTTTCCTGGTTGGGAACCTCAGGTGGGGGTGAGACACCTGCAGAGTGCTAACTGTCTCATTCTTTTTCTTTTTTTTTTTTTCCATTTATTTTATTAAAATTAACTGTCTCATTCTTCCCATCCAGCTGTGTGGGAAAGTACCAGAAGAGCAGGAAGGAGAATCGAGGTGTGAAAAGGAAACGGTAAGGACGTGTTCCTCTCGGGTCTGCAGCACGCTTTGCCCTGCAGCGCCTGGCCCCCAGCAGGGCAGGGCCTGCCACTTCTCCCCTGAGGACCTTTCTAGGCTTTCCACTGCATCCAGACAGACCTGAGCTTCCTCCAGGACCTTCATCCCTGAGAGGACCGGCTCTTCGCAGCTCTCCCGCTGTCCCCACTTATCAGCCCCATGCCCCAGGCCTCCACTCTCATCCCAGGCTCCTCAGCCCTGCCCCGAGGCTGCAGGACGCTCGGTGCCACTCTAAAAGCCCTGTGCCAGGGCTGAGAGGTATGGGCCTCTGGAGAGTTGCCCCTCCTGCTGTCCTTGCGCAGTGTCCGGCCAGGCCGCGGAGGGCTTTGCTTGCTGGCCTTGGACTCCCTGCAGCTCCTCCCTCAGGTCACCCTTCAGCCTTCACAAGACAGGTGTGCTGGAAAGAACTAACTGTGTCTGCATAACTTGTGAGCGGCTATCTGACTCCCATGCCCAACCCTCACCCGTCACTCAGTGGAAAAAGGAAAAGCAGGGGGCAGCGATAGCAGCTATCTGGGCCTTGATCTCCCTGCTGCTGCGGCTGTTATCCACGAACTTTGCCTAACTGAGCTCAGCCCTCTCAGGATATGGGTTTCTTTACCTCTCCTCCCTTCCTCTCCTCCCCTCCCCTCTCCTTCTTCTGTGGTGCTGGGGGACACACTGAGGCTCTATTCCTAGTCCTTTTTATTCACTTATGTTATTTTTTATTTTGAGACAGGGGTTGGCTAAATTACTAATTTACCCTGCCTCAGCCTCCCAGAGTTGTGTGTGCCCCGTACCCAGTGGCCTCTAATGTAGCTCATGCTCCTTTCTGTGGTCTCAAAGGCCAGAGTGCTGAGGGCAGGGCCCAGAGCTTCTCTGGACCAGAGCCGGGTCTGCAGGCATGGGCTTCTCACAGCAGTTCATCTCTGTCCTCTCTGCATAGTAGACAGCAGCTGGCTTGACCATCTTGAGACAGAAGCGCTGTGCTCATCCCAGGCGCTGTGCAAACTCTTTCTGGCTTGTAGCTGGAGAGGAGATAGCAACAACAAGGATGTGACTGAGTCCAGACCTTTCTTAGATGTCCAGAGTGGGTTCTGTATTCAGTCATTTAAAGTCGGCTTTTAATTTAGTATGTAAGTGAGATTTTTGAGGTTTCCATGTTCCTGAGTGTGCAGTGAGAGCTGGGCGGAGGAAGGAGCCCCTATGCTCAGCACGTGCCCAGGTGTGGGCCCTCAGGCCCAGGTGTGAACCTTGTGCCCAGGTGTGAGCCCTGGGCTCCACCCACGCCACCATTAGGTAAGTCAAGAACCCAAAAGAAAGTGAGTCTGTATCACTGCTATTCTCAAATCTCTGACCAAAGAAACAAAAATGTTAATGCTTCCAGACACCAGAAAGTCTTCATTACTGGAAGCCAAGCTAAATAGAAACACCTCCTCAGAGGACTCGTGTGCCTCTGGCTGCCAGGTGGGCCGAGCTGGCCAGCTTCACCGTCCTTCAGACAGGCTGGTCTTCCCGTGTCGGGGGGTGGTGCCTCTTTCGTCCACTGACTCCACTGGATGGTGCCCTTTGAATAAAGACTCACTTCTTATGTCTTCCTGATTATTATATTATTTTACTTTTTGCTAGAATATTATTCTTAAACTCATAATTTTACAGTAAGGGCAGTAGGATCTTTTAACTTGTGGATCTTTTCAATGTGAGTCTGCCGATTTATTTAAACTAAAGCTCAGAATTAAGGTCACCCTTTGAGGCTGGTTTTAGATTTTTTTGTTTTGTGGAACCAGGGATTGAATCCAGGCCCTTGTGCTTGCCAGGGAAGTGCTTATTCCACTGAGCCCCAAGTCTGCAGATTTGTAGTGCATTGAAATCCACCCTTCATGTGTGTCCAATCTACACATGTAGAAAAATGCACTTCATCTCTCATGCAACTGCCACATTCAAGATAGGGACACTTTTCATACTCTTAGCCCTCAATTTCTGGGTTTCTCTTTTGCAAGATGCCATAGGGTGCTTGTTTTGTCTTCATCGAATTCTCATTTTTTACTCAGTTATTTCCTGTCTATGCCTGCTGTGAGCATTCCAGGGCAGACCATTCGTAGCACTTTCCTTGTGGGAGCAGACCTGTGAGGACGGAGCATTCCTGGAAACGACTCAGGGCCTCTGTTCCATGTGCTCATTCAAAGTGGGACATGAAGATGCTGCCCTCAAGCTGGAGTGGGTGACCTCAGCCCTGGCCGGCAGATGACGGTGGGGGATGTGGCACCCAGCTGTGTGCCTAGGGATGGATAGGATCACTGAAGAGTGGGGTGGGGGTGGGGGCGCCCAGGCTGGGCTGCTCTGTGGAGGCAGAGAAAGGCCATGGCTAGAGCAGTGCGGTGGCTGCGCTTAGGCCCCATGGTTCTGAAAATGTACTCTGATTTTTTGCTCCAGGATCATAGATGTTTTCAACGTTTTATTGGTCCATGTTCAGCACACAGGAAGGTCATGCTCCTTGCCTGGGGAGAACTGGCCCACGTGCGTAGCACATGCACATCCGGGTGGTTTTTTTCAGCTCTGGTCTCCCCTGTATCACAGCCCACCTTCCTGCTTCCTCCTAGCAATCTTTTTTGTCTTTTTTTTTTTTTTTTTTTTTTTTTTTTTTTTTTTTTTTTTTTTTTTTTTTTT
>PVKA01009180.1:0-32341 GCA_004027165.1 Ctenomys sociabilis | reverse complement strand
GTCTTTTTTGAGACAGGGTCTCACTATGCAGTTCAGGCTGGCCTTAAGCTCACTTTGTAGCTCATGCTGGTCTCGAACTCACAACAATCCTCCTGCCTCAGCCTCCCGAGTGCTGGGATTACAGGCATGCACCACCATGCCCGGCTCCTCCTAGCAATCTTTTATTTTGCTGTTAATTGGTATATGTGGGGCTCTAATGGAAGAGAAGCCATGTAACATTTGAGCCTGTGTGTAGGACTTATTTGACACGACATTATCAGAGTCATAACTTGATAATGCTTCACCATTAATTCTGTGCTTCTGCTATTTCCTGTCCTTGTTTGTCTTCAGTTTTGCTTCTGACTGAGAGAAAGTCTGCTTTTGTTGCTAGCACATTGTCTTCTCAGTCTTGGTCCTGATTCTGGATGTCGGAGGGTGCTGCCGCCACGCTGGACTCGTGGCTCACGTCTCTTGCCGCCCTCGCCATCTTTTATGTGACACGAGCAAGGGTGGCTCAGGACCCGTCTCTGCAGTGTGAGCGCCATGGGAAGGGGGCAGTCGGGGTTCAGGAAACCTCTGCCTGCCCCTTGGTCACGGGGTGGAGGGGCTCACACCGCCTGGCCGGGTGCAGTTCTCTCTGATCCGCGCCCCGAGTTTCCTTAGCCCAGAGGCCTCCGCAGGAACCACCCTTCTCCGCTGGGGCTGGGGTTGGGTCAGACTGGCAGGGGGCGTCCTCCCTCCTCTCTGGGGCCTGGGGATGCTGATGTCTCGCCTCTGCTTTGCAGTCCCTCTTCCTGTCTGGGCCCAATCACCGCTCCTGATGAGGACATGGTCGGCCCGGATGAAGCCTCTGCTCTGACCTCAGTCTATCTCCATGACTTCTGTAAAACCCCTCTGCCCACACAGGCGCATTCTGGGTTTTTGTTCATCATGTGAGTTTTGAGGGGACACAATTTAGCCCCAAACGCAGGCCCAGAAGACCACTAGGAGAATCCTGGGGATTCGGCCTTCTTGCCAGGGCCTGGGAGTGACTCCATTGCAGGATGCAGGGTGGCCCTGCCCTGCAAAGTCAGGGCAGAAGCAGGGGCCCAAGCGTAGACAAGGTGGGCCAGACCCTCCCTCTGGCAGCTGAGCCAGGCTCTCTGCGCACTAGTTCTCTGGAGCCCACTCTGCGTGCTTCACTGTGCAAGTGTGGTCACGCAGTGGTTTGGCTGGTTTCCTCTACGGAGATCATAGGCTTGCGCTTTGAGGGGCAGCAGACCACACTCCTTGCCCAGGGCTTTCCTGGTCAGGCTTCTGGCTCCTTCTCCAGGCCCAGGCCTGGGACAGCCAAAGCGCCCTTTACTGGTGCCTGGGTTTTATTTATTTTCACAAAATTTTACTTTTTCTTTGCATGTATGTATGAATGCATGTATGTATTTACAGCTAGCATTTTTTAAAAAAGACAATGAAAATTGGTTAAAAAAGACAAAAGACATTAGAAATGATACAGAACTTCACTAAACAAAATAATAGGAATTTGACAGCAGTTGTTGTATTACAAAATGTTATCTTCAAATTAGTGTTTAACTTACCAGATATAAACATGCAAAGTGTTTTAAAAAGTTATAAAAAAAAGTTATAAGAAATTAAAAAGAAGTAAAAGCACCTAGGCATTCCTTGCACCTTTCAATAGAGCAGCAGAAATCTTCGTCGCAGTTATTCAAGCTATCATCTTGCACATATACATAAATGTGTCTTATTGTCTTGCTAGTGCAAAAATCTGAAAGAGTAAATAAAATCTGAAAAGTGCAATTGACACTGTGAAAGGAGATTTCATTTCTTTAATTTTTGTTTTGCATTTAGTGCAGGGTCTATGGGGACTCAGTTCGTAGATCAGACTCATGGCGCTTCTCCTGTTTTCAGCTTCCGAGAGCTGGGATTACAGAGGCGTGCCATCATGCTTCATCCATATTGCCATCTCAGCATGCTGTAGGGGCCAGGCTGGCATGGCATACCAGGGATTGAACCCCGATCTATGTCTTTATTTTTAAAAATCACAGAATTTTGAGGTGCAAATAATAGTAAAAACTGTCCACATGTGAGGTATGCAGTGTGGTATTTTGATACATGTGCATGTTGTGAAATGATTCTCAGAATTGGGCTCATTCATTGTGAGCCCATCCGGGCCTGCCCAGCCACAGCCCTGGGTTGACACACCTCAGGCCATGGCGAGTGCTATCAGCTGCGGTCACAGCATCTCCGCAACCAGTTTCCCTTCTTTACTGTGAAATCAACTTACAGATCCACATCACTTCAACACTTTTTCTTCTTCATTTCTTTGAATACTTTCATTTTTCGGTTTTCATTTCTAGGCAAAGAAGTTATGTCATGTAGCCTCTTCTTTTACCACTCTACCTCCTAGTTGTCTGGTATTAATTTTCATTGCAATGATGCTAAAATGCCACTCTTTGTTTCTACAATTCACTTTATTTACTGAACCTTTGGTGTTGCTTCAATTTCTCTAAAGATTTCACCATCCCCTTCAGTAGTTTTCCTGACTTAGGCCAGTCCACTTACATTTTCCTATGATTAATTATTATCATGATGATGATTAAATAGATATCCATGTCTCTTGACAAATTATTTTTGCCTCCTGTTCATTTTTGTTATTCTTCTCACTCTCGTAACTTTTATTGGAAGCAGGGCATTTGTGATGCAGCAGTGTGTGTGTGTCTACATGTATATGCACGTGTGTATATGTTTGCATGTGTGTTGTGTGTCTTAGAAGGCCACACGCTTCCTTCCTAGCCAGCTCCTCTGTTGCCATGCTCTGCTGTGAGGGCTGCACAGGACCCTGCAGCTCTGCCTTCTGTCACCTGTGCCTCCCCTTGCCTTCAGGAGACTGCAGTGTCTGCACTCTGCAGCTCGCCCTCACATCCACTGGGGCTGTGTACCCTCTCAGCTTGCTTTGGACACTTGTTGGTGGCAGCAGGAAGCAGGTGCTGAAATCTGGAGGCCCTCATGTTTCCCTTTAGGGCTGCTACCCCCTCACCAAGAGCAGCGGGACCACAGGACTCTGCTGTCACCCTGCCTGTCCTGAGTGCTGTCATGCAACCCGGAGCTTTCCAAACGTGTGAGGGTGTGAGGGCTGTGGTAGTACAGTGACCTGAGCTCTGACCTGTGCAGTTGGCTCTCAGTCCTCCCTGCCCTAGCTTTCCTTGGCTCTGCAGGAAGTGCCGAGAACAGGTTGGGGAACCCTGACTTGCAGAAGAGCAGCCCCGTGCTTCCCTGAGGTGCATTTTCAGGTCCTGAGAAAGGAGTTTTCTCACGCTGACATCTGTCTCTTTTTTTGTAGGCAGAAAATGGCCACACCTAAAGGTGAATCTCAAGGTCAAGATGGGAAGAGTAAGTCCTTGCTTTGTAAGGTTCTTCACCCTGGGAAAGCATAAGTTGAGTTGTCTTGATTATCAGTGGTTCCCTTGACAGACTTCAGAGAAGACTGCAAGAGTTGTGGCTCCTGACCTCCACTGTCCCATGAAAGTGATCACACTGTCTGTGTGTAACAGTGGTGTTTCATAGGACCACATGGGCCACATTTGTGTGGAAGGGAGGAGCTGACTTCCTGCAGCCTTGGTGCTGTGGGCAGGGCCACTTGAACCTGGACCTAGCAGAATCGTGCAGTAGTTGTGGGTTTACTCCACGTGGGTGAATAAGAGGCCGTGCTCATCCTGAGGGTGGCTTCCTCCTTTCCTTCTAAGATTTTGCTATGCCCTGAGTCTTCACTGACCTTGAAAGGATTTGGCCTTACAATTAGCAAATGTAAACACATGTGAGCAAATTCCACAGGCTGCAAAACAAACTCCTGACAGCAAATAACATCTCAGCCTCATAGAATAACATTGAGAAGTAGTTGTACAGCCTCAGAACTGACGCTGTCTTGACTCTGCATCAGCTGTGTGCCTCCGTACAAGGCGTTAAGAAAACGCCGAACGCGGCCCCCCCACGCTAAGTACACGCTCAGGCTTTGCCGGCCAGTTGCGCCCCGCAGTCATGACCCTGTCTTCCCTGTGTGGAAGCGCTGCCCCTGTTTCCTTCCAGAGATTTCTTCCCTCTGTATTGCCCACCACTGCCCTTTCCCAGGTCAAATCTAAAGCGATGGTGCTACTCAGGGTCCTTCCTGAAGCTTCAGTGGGAGTGCTCACTCCTCTTCTATCTTCAGTAGAGGTTTGGGTGAGATGGTCTGCATTATAGGACAGCATTTGTCGTGAACAACACTTTTATGTGCATAGGCCAGCACTTCTGCAGGAGTGGGCTAGCTGTAATTTCCCTTTCATTCTGTTGACTTTGTTTCCAATCAAAATTTTCCTCCGACTGGAATTTGAAATCTCTAAGCTTTTAAAAGTGTTCATCATATCTTTATTTTTTTATGTATGATAGTGGGGACCAAACCCAAAATTTTAACATTTTTATTTTTTATTTTGAGGCAGGGCCTTGATAAATTCCTAAGGTCAACCTCAAAATGGTGATCCTGCCTCCTCAGCCTTCCTGGACCTTGGATGATGGATGTGTCCACCGTGCCTGGCACTTGTTCTGTATTAACCTTTGCACAATCAGTCTTGATGCAACTTTCTCATTGTTTCTGCGTGCCTGGGGCACATACACACATGTATTTTTCTGCTTATTATTTTATTAGTTGCTTGTCATTTTGATGATGGGAATGGAGCCCTGAGTGGCACCAGTGGCCTACGCTGGTGACATCATGTGTGGAAAGGAGCCACATGTGGCACGTTTGCCATCAGGCCTCACTATGGAGGGACCTCGTGTGCAGAGGTCACTGCTGCTCCTGTGGCCAAGTCCAGTGACCGTGGTGAACATCTGAGGCCAGCTGTCCTTCCCACCATCCAAGTAGTAACTTAGCTGGGGATGCAAACGGAATCACCACCTGAGGGTCAGCACGACAGTTCCTGACTGCTGCAAGGATGCATGCTGCTTTTGGCTGTGAATTCACATTTCCTTTGGTTCCTGCAGCTGCCTAAATCACGACGCTTTGGCGCTGCTCTCAGTGGGCCAGTGAGTCTGCTGCGCCCGCCTTCCAGCCCTGCAGACTCACCGTGTAGGGGTGGACCTCTCAGCCCATGATGACAGGAAGCGCTTCTGCTCCTTGATGCCGGCCGGTGGGCTGGGGCCAGCCCACGTGTGTTCTGGGCAGTTCCTTGGCCTTGGCTCAGTCCTGAAGCGCACACAAGTGGGGCCCACTTTCGGCTCTGTTCTTTGTGCTCTACATAGCCAGACCTGACATCCTTCCTCTGTCGCTGGTAGTCTTTGGAGCCATGGTCTAGATGTCCACAGGAGAACATGGTCGTGACATGTTCTCAGTCGTAATCTGCAGTGTGACGTGATTATTTCTAAGTATTTTAACCACAGCAGCCCAAAGCAGGAAGCCCCCACCTGCATCTCCTTCCTACGCTTCATACTGACCCGTGGTTCCCAAGCCCTTGTGGCCAGTATTATTCTTCACTGTTCAGGCCACATAACTTCATTATTTTACATAAGTACAAAAATGAAGCAACTTATGTAATAAAACTATTACTTATGGCTACACTAACAAATATGCATAATGATTTGGATGTGTGTGGCAGTCCATGCTGGAAATCAGTCCACTGAATCCAGCTTTCTAGTTTTGAGGAAAGGCTATTAGAAATTCTTAGCTTGCTTTGTTTTACAGAATCTGTTTATCTTGTTTAAGAGTCTAAGAATAGTCTAAGAACCACTAAGGATCACCATCAAAACTACCAGGTTGCAGGGGCCATCAGGGGCAGGCGCTTTGCCTCTAAGTGGGGTTGATGGTAACATTTAGTGTTCTGTGATTTCCCTAATTCTAGCTTTTTGTAAAATGTTAGTAGTAGAGTTCAGATTATTATACATACAAATTGCTTCATAAGTCACAGATTAAATCACCCAGAATCTGATTTTTTGTGCTTATATTTAAAGGGAAATAATCTTGTTATTCTTGTTTCTATTCTATAATGATTGTTCACCTTTAAAGAGTATATAATTTTCCTATGATAGTTTTATAGAATTCTTCCCTCATGCCCACAGCTCTGATCACTCTTTAGACGTGGCTTACCTCCTGCTCCTAGTATCTATGGGTAAGAGTTTATCTCTGGATCCCGAAGCCCGCCGTGTCCCTTACCGCACCCCTTACCGCAGTCCAGGGCTGAGCCATGCTGTCTCTCGCTCCGCCTCAGGGAGGTGGATGTACACCCGGAGTCCAGACGCCTCCCGTGCTGTCCTCTTGTTCCCTCCTGTGGTGGTGTGAAAATCTTATGTTCTTTCTTTTATTTTTTGTCCTCTAGGTAAAGAATTTCCCTCTACTTCTAATCAGGTAACTGAGGGTCAACAAAACCAAGAAAAACAAAAGCCAAATTATTTTTCCTTACATTTTTCTCAGGAATGTCAAAATTTTATTGGAGATTCACCTCTATTTTCCTATATGTCTGAGTGCACTTAGAGAAATCCTTCATACTTTAAGTAATTTATTTAGTATTCTCATGCAAACATAGAAGAAAATACAATTTTTAAAGTATTTCAGCTGGTCTAGATGATTAGAGAGTTGACACTGTGGTCCCAATTTTCCAGACTTTAATTATGTAATTTTCAAAGCAATTATTACACAAACAGGCAATAATCAACTAAAATTACAGTAGATCTGAACACTGCAATAGCTCATGCCTGTTGGCTTTGTATGCTGCCTGCCAGTGCTCATTTTCAGGACTCAGCATTTAGATTTCAAGCATGGTGGAAATCAGTGATAGACATAAACTTGCCTGCTGGTGCAGCTGTGTCCCATGCATCATGTGGGGCTAGTGGGTGCACGTGATTCTGACTCCCTCTGCCCCTGTTCTGTGACCCCATTAGTTCTGTTCTGAGGTTGATCCCTGCATGCCCTGCAGCTGCACTTGCAGACGCTGCAGCAGGCACTGCTGTGTGGGATTTTCAGCTCCTCATCTGGAGGGGAAGTGGGGGTGCAGGAGCTTGTGATCTGGTGGGCGGGCTGGGTGTGGAGCTGTGGCTCAGAGCAGCCTGGACCTGGGAGCAAGGATATTGGGCATAGACCTGCTGTGGGTCTCTGGCCGTGATTTCTTTTTTCTCTGTGCATGGCAGGAACAGGACGATGGCAGCAGCGGGTGCTCTGAGGATGTGTGCTACACCATCATTAACCACGTGGCCCCACGCTGGCCGTCCCTAGCCTCCACGGACCACGGCTACGAGAATGTGAACACCATCAGGAGGGCAGGGAGGCACCTCAGGGAGGGGTCGGAGGCTGAGACGGAGTATGCCCTGCTCAGGGGTGCAGTTTCTGGTGCCTCTTCCTGCACGCCTGAGCATGACTACGAGATTGTGCTTCCACAGTGACCCGCAGGCCACTGTCTCTTTTGCCCTGGACATGTGACAGGAGGGAGACCATGCCCTGTCATCCAGGGCACTGTTCAGTGGCATCGCTGTGGCATAGGAAAGGCCTTGGCCCAGACTTGGTGACTTCCAGGTCTGATGAGGCACTGAGTTGGTGAGCAGCTCTGCCAGGACTGATCGGATGCACAGAGCCACGTGCAGCCTCCCCAGGGCTATCGTCCCTCCAAATTCAGACGTGATGAGCTTTGTGGGTGAGGAGTCACTGGGCCGGAGGGCCCAGGGAGATGGCTCAGTAGCATGAGCACCTGCCTGGCAAACACATTTACTTTAGTTTTGTCTTTGGTGTGGACTAGAGAACCTTGTTTCTTGGTCAAAGTTCAAGAAACTTTTTGTTTTCAAACACCATCCTTCCTGAGAGGAGGTGCTGATGCATCTCAGGGAGCAGAGGGATGTGCCAGCGTGCACTTGTCTTCTCTGTCGAGTAGTACACTGAAGTGCCCTGCTCAAAGATCAGCAGAAAATGAAAAGTGAAAATAAACTTATACTTACAGCTTTGTTCACGACATAGAGCTAGCTGCGCTTCTGACTAGATTGCTCTTCTGAGGGAATAGTTTCCAGCTTTAAGATCCCAGAAACATGTTGAATACTTCTCTATTTTACTGTCCCAATGAATTTTTATGTTATGAAGAAGTACCCAAAGCCATAAAAGTCAAAGCATTCATGATGTTTTCCCCTGAACATTGATTAATAGTCCAACCTTAGGCACTTCTGGGATTTGGCCAGTATAGTTGGGATCTTGTTGGCGTTGCTGGGAAGAGGAATGGATGTGCTTCTCCTGGTGGGTGACAGATATGAGGACATTATGTCACAGAATGCTGGCAGATGAGTTTGACGGTCAGGTGAAGGGGTGACACATCCTCACAGGTGGGGTCAGGGTACCTCAGCCGTGGTGCTGGGGTCATCCATGGGCTCCTCCACTCCACAGCTGGCCTTCCTGTGGGCTCTGGTGAGTATGTCGTTCCCAAGAGTGAGGCAAACACTGAGTGCTAGGATGGAATCTTTCTGGGTGACTTGCCAGCCACCAGAGGTAGTGACCAGGGCCACCTCTGTCGGGGAAGGATCTCACTGCACGGGAGCTTTGGAGGATTTGCCTTCCCTACACACTGTGCTTCTAACAGGGAGACCTACAGGAGGCCTTGTCTGTCCTCAGGGCCCACGCAGCCTCACTGTGAGGCAAGAGCTCCCCTCACAGCTGTGGAGTGTGAGATCCCAGGGCTGGGCACTCCCTGTTGCCTCCCACACCAAGGCAGCCAAAAGGGGCAGGGCCCTGGAATGCTCAGCCCAGCACAGAGAGAAGCAAAGCTTTCTAGGGTGCAGCCTAGCTCTCAAAAGTGAGAAAACATGCTCATTGGGTTCAATACGTGGCACTTCTCACACAGAAGTGCTCAGAAGCCCAGCAAGGAGGAGAAGGGTATGCAGAGTGGTCCCCTCAAGACTGCTCCCCAGGACTCTCAGACACTGGAGAGAGTTAGGCCCAACCTCAGTGGTCTGGAGATCTTTGCCCTGGGAGAGGAGCACTTGCACAAGGGACACAAGGCAGTGAGCTGGATTTCCTTTACACACCATCAGATTTTCAGGACATATCTCTGTTTTGTGGCTTATTTCTTCTCTCCTGAAACTATTGCATGAACATAAATTTGTTAATCCATTCTTTATTGACAGACACATGAGCTACCTTACATGTAATTGTTTTATTTATTTTCTATTTGCATTGCTATGGGCATAGTTTTCATTCCTTTTTAGTTAATTTCTAGAAATAGATGAGCTAAGCTGAGGGCAGATATATGTATTAGTCTCTCTCCATGACAAGCAAAATTCCTGGGATAGTCAACTGATACAGAGAAGAGGCTTACTTTGGCTCACAGCTTCAAAGCTTCAGAGGAGAGTTGGCTGTTGCTGATGTCTTAGGCTCTGGGCTGATGCCACACTTCCTGTAGTAAGGCAGAACTTCTTCCTGTGGCAATGCAGCACTTCCTGTGGGGAACCCTGGTGTTCACCTCATGGTTAGGAATGGAAGGGAGACATAGAGAGTTTAGCACCCAGCAGTCTGTTTCAAGGGCCCACTCTGAATCCTAAAACCTCCCACCCCACCATCTTCCCACAGCCCTGAGCTAAGGACCAAGCCCCCCACTCAGAGCCCAGGGGTGTCTCTGACTGAAGCCATTGCAGCATGTTTTCAGCTTCATAGGCAACTGACAGAACTTTTGCAAAGATTGTGGTATAGAGCCTTCCCCCAAACACACAATGTGTGAGGTACTACACATGATTGCTAACATTCACTGTTGTCTCTCTCCTTAAACATAGTCCTTAAGGAGAGCAGGTGGGTGTCACTTTTTTTTGATCTTCATTTTCCTGAGTGTCAGGCTCATGGAGTGCATGTCATTCTCATCCATACTCCCCTTTTGCCTGTTGCTTAGTTTTTATCACAGGGTTTCTTTTTTTTTTTTTTTTTTTTTTTTTTTGTCTTTTTTGAGACAGGGTCTCACTGTGCAGTTCAGGCTGGCCTTAAGCTCACTTTGTAGCTCAGGCTGGTCTCGAACTCACAACAATCCTCCTGCCTCAGCCTCCCGAGTGCTGGGATTACAGGCATGCGCCACCACGCCCGGCTCTATCACAGGGTTTCTTTAGGCATCTCTGGTACAAGATCTTTGTAGGTATAGGTTTTGCCAGTATTTTCTCCCAGGCTGTGGTTTGCCTGAGCGTCTTGTTAATAGATCATTTGAAGAGTAGATATATATACTTTTGATGGAGTTACAAACCATACATTATGATGTTTTGTTTTCTGTGTTCTACACACCTTAAGTTGTGGGTGTGTTCTTCTAGGGTTTCTCTTAACATGGTTTTATCCTTTCCCTTAGAATTATGGTGAATCTCAAGTTACTTTTATTCCTAATACGAAATAGTGGAATTATGTCATATTATACTGCAATTCACCCAGTTGTTCACCAGACTTTCCTGTCCACATCAGACTGCTTTTATGGCTCCAAAAATTGATAACTGCATTATGTTCCTAGTCATACCAGCACCACTTAAGCTTGGGCATAGTAGTGTTACAGTGAATATTAAAGTCTGGCACTCTAAGCCCTTATATTATTATTATTATTATTATTATTATTATTATTATTATTATTATTATTATTATTATTATTTTGCTAATCTATCTATTTGAGGGGAGTCCTTGTGTGTTAACCTGGAAAGAATGGCTATCATAAAAATAAAGGCTGATAACAATGCTGGAGGGGTTTTGGCAGGAGTGCAGACTGGTGCAGCCGCTGTGGAATCGGTGTGGAGTTTCTTCATCAACTAGCACCGGAGGTCCCATTCAAGCCAGGTATTCCCCTTCTGTGTACTTTCTCAAATAATTAAAACATCGTACCACAACGATATTCATGCACACACGTTTAGAGAGGCTAGATGTTGGAAATGACCCGAATGCTCATCAACTGGAGAACAGATAAAAAGATGATACGCTTACACAGTCATAAAGAAAAATAAAATTGAAACATTTACAGCTAAATGGATGCATTTTGAGACCACAATCATAAGTGAAATAAATCAGATGCACATGTGTAAATATCGCATTATCTCTCTGGTGTGAAAAACTGGAAACATAAATAAGAACATAAATGTATAATATATATTGTGGAATAGGAAGAAACTATTCAAAAGGAAAAGGAAAATAGGGCGGGGAGGAGGAAAGGAAAGAAGGGAAAGAGAAACGTGAAAAGATAGCTGAAACAAAGGCTGAGCTTTGTGAGCAGAGAGGGAAGGCCCCGTGAAGAGAGGGCGGGCAGCGGAAGAAGGGGCCCCAGAGCAGCCCTGCGCAGTGCACAGTCCTCCCGAGGCAGCTGCCCTGGGCTGGCCTACGACATGTGGACATGCCACGCCCTGCCCTTGGACCCCTGAACGGTGGAAGCACCCGCGGTGGCAGGCGGGGCTGAGTGCAGGAGCCCAGGCCAGCGCTGGAGGGGCGGATGTGCCTCTGCACCGCAGGTGCGCGCGTGTGCATACACATAGCAAGCACTGGTCTGCAAGACCTTTCCGCATTGCTTCAATCCTCTTTGCAAGGAAAGGCCAGGGTTATTTTTATTTGCTTAGTTGAATTACCCTTCTGTTTGTAACTTTTCCTTTTCTTAGCTTCTGTATCAGGAGTGAAGTCACACAGGGTGAGTTTTGCGCTTGCCAAATGTGGAGTAGACTCTCCCCACGGAGGTGCAGAGGGCTTCTAGCAGTCCCGAGGTGTCCACAGCTCAGCGGGCCAACGCAGTTAGGTAGAGGAGTTCTGAGCAGAGCTATGAGTTGGGTTCTGACTTTTCCAGGACAGAGTGATCTGCTCTCCTGGACTAAATGACCAGGTTTGGACAGATGCTTTCATTGTATAGTTTGTTGTTGTTGTTGTTAAATTGAGATGGGAATCGGTTTCCCTCTTATTTCAGCCTTCATTTGGGCTGCAGCCTGGAAAGTGGCGGAGGCGAGCTTCTGACAACGAAGTCTTTCGTTGCCCGGGTACTGTCAACACATGCGATCCGCAGCTGGAAGCGACCTTTCAGAATCCATGCATAATTCCTAAACTCTTGCTTAGGTGATGTGATGCTAAGTATCTCCAAAATCTTGCTATTTCCTAAGTTTAAGAAATCTTACACTGCTTCCACACATAACTTCTGCACATCAAGTTGCTTCATGTGAATGTGGGGGAGTGGGCTGGGCTCGTCCTTTCAAACCATGCTTAACTTCTATTACACTTACGGTGACCTTGGGCTGGGCTGGAGGTCTTGCAGGCGTCCTGCCTGGAAGTGGGATGGGAAGGTGGTCCCCAGCTTGTCACCTGGGACAGGGATCCAAAGCCATGGTGAGCAAGTGGGTGTCATGCATTCACCTGGGATGCGGGTCAGTGCAACTTGAGGCTCAGAGCACATATCCTGGGGATGTGCTCACTGCTTCCCACCCAGAATTCCTACGGGAACTATCACAGCACATGCATGGAAAATCCACATAGAAACAAGAGGAAGGAGTACACGTGTAAGTACAGGACTCCTGCCTCTGCTTGGCTATCCCAATAGAGATGGCCAGGCCCCTTGGACACCCGCTCCTCTTCAGGGTCCTACCACCCATCCTTCAGTACCATGGAAGCCCCCTGCCTAACATATGTCAGTAGCTTTTCATCTGTTCACAGCTCCTCTAAGGGGCACATGTGCTTAGAGTTTGCTGCATAAATATGTACGGAATACCTGCAAGGGTCAAATGAATAATGATTAAGTTTCAGTAAACTGGCTGGAAATTTTATATAAGGCCAACTCCTGAGTCAGCAATGACAAGTCAGAGATATAATGCATTGTGCTGGGGAGAGAGCTTGGTGTGAGATGCACCTGCCTGGCAAGCCCGAGGACTGGGATTCCATCCCTGGCAACACATTCTGGTCCTGGAGCCCTGGGCGCACCATGCCAGCCCCTGAAACTGGGTGTGGTGGTGCATGCCTGTAATGCCAGTGCTAGGTAGGCTGAGACAAGAGGATCACTGTGAGTATGAGCTGTGTAGTGAGACCTTGTACCAAAATACGTAAATAAATAAAAGATTAAGACAAAATTATCTTGCTAGATAAGGAAATTTCCTTTACACTTCCAAGCCTCTGAGTTTCTAAAAACTCAAACTGTTATGACATTTTACCAAATACGTGCTATGTACTTTTTTAGTGTCTCTGCATCACCTTCTTGTTTTTATTTCTGTGGTACTGGCTTTTAACAAAATAACCTTTTTTTTTTTTTAGTTAGTTTTTCTGTTTTAATGTTTATACCTTCTGTGAAGTTCCTGCTTGAGCAGCTCATGGCCCGGCAGCCCTCTCTGCCACCAGAGTCCTGGAGTCCTGCTGACGGCTTCCTGCAGCTCTCAGGGGAGAAGACTGGGATCTGCAGTTCAGGCAGCTTGCTGCCCTGCACGCAGTTTTATGTCCCCAGCAGGGCTCTTCCCTCCCGCAGATGAGATGCATGGCCCTAGATCTGCTCAGGAAACCAGCCACAGGACTGTAGCCACACCCTGCTCTAGGTCTACTGGGAGGATGTTACATGAGGAGGTAAAAGGAGAATTTGGACATTTGAAGAAAGCTCAGTGACTCTTAGTGAGGGACTTAGCATGGAACAGAGGACTTCAAGAGTTTTAAGATAAATTCTCCCCTCACAGCACTGTTAAAAGCATCACCTGATGTAGATACGATATATTTGTCTAAATAGTATTAGTACAAACCTTTCTCCTCATTGAGCTAAAAGAAAGTAGCTGTATGTATATCCTACCTTGTATATGCATATGTATTTTTTTCTTTACAAAAAGATCCTTTATATCTCCCTTTTTAGTTGTTTTGTCCTCTGAATAACTACTATGAAGACAACAATATGCAATGTATTAATTACTAACCTGTTTTGAAACTGTTTCATTGCTGTTTTATCTTTTTTTCTCATTAAAATGAATAAAAAATTTTAAAAAAGCATCACCTGAAACACCAATGCTGTCTGCCCTGCTATCCTGTCTCTTGCTGTAGGCACCCAGCCTCATCCTCAAAGCTGGTAACAGCGGAGGTCAGGCCACCAGAGGCTCTCAGAGTGCATCTTGTGGGCCCTTGCACTCAGTATGGCAGTGACCCTTGGGACCCTCAGCCCAGGAGCTCCCTTGCTCCAGTGGAGAGGGCTGAGGGACTGCTCTCATCAACCCTGCAAGCTTAGCGCCTTCATTACCATTAAGGACCCCCTGGAGAGCTCCTCACAGGAGGAAGTGTGGGGTCTGCCCAGCCTGGGACCCAGTGGGGCTGGGCCAGGGGAGGGTGGCACAGGGGTTTAAAGAGAAAAACAAATAGCAGAAAAAAATTAGAAAACTACAGAATTTCATTAAACGAGATAATAGGAATTCAGCAATGGTTCTTATATTGCATTGTGATGGCTTCACGTTAGTTATTTAGATTACCATATATAAGCATGTAAAATTAGTTTAAAAATGTTATAAGAAATTAAAAAGGAAAAGACAATTCTTAAGCATTAATTGCTTCTTTCAATAGACCAGCAGAAATCAGCAGTATGATTTCTAAGCTATCCTGGATGGATACGTGAGCACACCCCTCCCACCCTTCTCTCTTTCTTTCACCCGGTCCCGCACCCCAGCGGTTCCTGCCCTTTGGGCAGATCCTTCCCCTGCCGCATTGAACTTCGCATCTTGTTCTTACCCCCTTAAGTTGGCTTTGTAAAATGGGACAAAACCTACTTGCTCATAGCTTTTAAAGGGGCATTTGTTGGATTAAATGAATGTCCCTCTCATTTGTGGGTTTTCAGTTGGTGGCAATAGGGGCTGTTTGAATTATTACTTTTCCATAAGTACAATCCTGATGACCAATGAGGAATACTGTAGAAGATACTGAAGATAGTGAGAAGACAATTACAATGAGGAGAGAGACAGTGGTGGCAGATCTAGCCATTCCCCGAGGACTGTCTTTAGCATCAAATATGCAGGCGAGGAGCTGCTCACCGAAGTGTTTTCAGGTCGTCGTCTGGCTGCCATGGTCCCGGCCCTGAGGGATGGCATGGGTCCTGGCAGGCCAGAGAAGTCATGCTGGTGGTGGGGAGGAGGTGATTTAGGTACTGTCCACATACCTTGTCGGGTAGGACAAGGGTGCAGTGGGGCTGGTGAGACACCCAGCAGTTGTTGAGGGAGGGAGGGAAATTGTTACGAAGCTGAAGGGACTTGAGAACGTGGATGGCGGCCTCAAGGGCAGTAGCTGCCCTACAAGGTGTGGTAGAGATGGGAGAGCAGAGGGATCCACTCTGTTTTCTGGTCACGGCTTGGTGCCCTGAGTTGTCTTGGCCTGGGACCTGCTATTAGGTCCATAGCAAATGTACCTGAAAGTGCCCTCCCCCTGGGAGAGGTGTGGTCCCCCATCTCTACTCTAGCTCAGGGGACATCAGAGGCTAGTGCAGATCCTTACCCTCACACATTTCCTTCTGCCTGGCGGGGACCCACAGCTGCTGGACCTGTCCACTCAGGAGGAGGACGGGAGGGAAGAGCACAGAGCGCCTTCCCTGTGCACTGGCTGTGAACAGAGACAGCACCTCCTCCATGGTTCACTGGCCCGACAGGGTCACCTCTGTATTCACTCTGGGGTGAGGTGTGGTGCAACAGGGCGGCGATGCCTGCCCCAGGCCAGGGGACAGAAGTTCAGGGCTGTGAGGACGGAGTCCAGCCCTTGATGAGAGCCGGAAGGAGGGTTGGTTGGACAGAAGGAGAAGGCAGAATCTCAGGAGGAGAAGCTCCACTCAGGCCGGGCGGAGGATGCAAGGGCTGAGTACAGTGAGCCCCTGTTTCTGGGGTGAAATTCACTCTGTGTTTGTGGAAAGGCAAATCGCCTGTCATCAAGGAGGGTCAGGAGAGAAAGGCAAGAACCAGGGCTTAGTGCCTCGGGAAAGGCAATGAGACACATATTAAACAGATTTATCACTGCAAATTTTAATGCCACCAATGTAACCATAGATACACCAAGATAACACATAAATCTCAAAATATTTGAAATAGAAAAATGGACTCAGGTCAGAAGAGATGCCATCCACTTCCTTGTGGACGCATGTGGGGAGAGGTTTTGAAAGAGGACTGTTTTCTCCTGAGAACAGTGGATTAAAGCCACTGGAAGGTAGTACCCCAGGAAGAGCTCTGCAGGTGGGGGCCCCTGCCCCATTAAAACCACTTACTCGGTATCATGTGACAGCCCTCATCTGGGTTCCATCCTGGTCTGGGACCTGCATGCCCAGGTCCAGGATCCTCTGATTCGAACTCCTACTCCACTCCACTCCACATGCTCACTGGATGCCCTGTGGGCCCCCCTGCCTTCTCTCCGGCAGAGGCGACCTGGTGCAAAGGGCTGGGGTGCCAAGAGAGGGGCCAAGGAGGTCATGGCCGTGCTGCCAGGGCCCGGGGTGCTTGAGGGGCTGAGAAGGGGGCTCTTTGGGCACAGCAAGGGTGCCCTATGGAGCATGGGAGACTCTCAGAGCTCTGTCTTCAGCGCCGCCCAGGCAGGCACTGCCCACAGTGGCTTTGGGCGCGTTAATGACAGCTTTTCCTGAGCCTGGAGACACGATGGGAGATCTGGGCCTTGGTGAACAAGTCTGGTCTTGACCTGGAGTTTTGGAAATCACCTGCCGCTCATGCCCAGCTTAAGGCAGGTCACGAGGTGTGAGTCTGAGTAGAGTAACTGAAAAGAAAGGCCCAGGCTTGCACTCAAGGCCATTCCGAAGGAAAAGGGGCATGAGTGAAGGAGAGCCCAGGCCTGGACTTAGAACAGCTCTGTCTTCAGCCTTCCACAGCAGATCCTCTCCTGGCTCAGGGGCTCAGGAGTCCGCCAGGGTCAGCGAGTCTGTTTCTTACCTACCTGGATACCCATTTGATGATGTGGAGGTTGTGACTATCTGCTAATTCAGTGGTCGCTCCTCTAGGAACTTTATCTTTAACAATGTTTTCTGAAAATATAATAAACATGATACAAAGTGGATAAAATATAAATGGTTAGCTGAATGAAGACAATCACCAATCAAGTGAAGAGACAAAATATTGTCAAGTTCTCAAAAACAACTCCACTAACAAATCAATAACAAAAATCAATAAAATTGAAAACGGTAAATCAATTAGGAAAACAGGTAAATCAAAAGACTGGTTCTTTGGAAAGATCAATGAAATTGATAAACTTTTGGTTGAAAAGTTACATGAGCACAGCATTCTCATGCATGAATAGTAGAAAGCACTATTTACAATAACGAAGACTCCTGTGGAGCCCAGGTGGGCAGCAGTTCGCCCCTGGTCCCCAGGCAGTGAGAATCCCTTCTGAGGCACACAGAAACGGGCCAAGGTGGCTGACTGCTTGCCGCTGTGTGAGGGAGGCCAACCCGCAAGTGCACAGGTGACATCTGGGATAAGGTGGAGAGGAGTCATCCTAGGGTGGGGCCCTAGGTGGGGCTTCCCATCCCCCAGGTCACAGAATCACCAAGCCAATCCAGCCAAGCTTCAAGCCAATCAAATGGACACAGTGTATCAGTCATTACTATCCACTGCTATCAACTTGGCAACCACACATATTTCTTTAAACCAGTTTCCAGGTGCAAAGACATGCTTATTAACATTTCACCACTTGGACATCATGACACAGGCTTCACGATCATTTAGAATCACTATTCAATCTATCAACATTGTATTACATGAGAAACAACATTCTGTCCCTGGTCCCCCAGAGACTCATATGCATTCCTTCATGCAAAAGACCTTCTAGTCCATTTTTAAGAGCTGCTGAAGCCCTAACAGTTTCGGCATTGCCAGTAAGTCCAACTCAGCACTGAGAAGGAATGTGAAGAGGGTGAGGAAGGGTTCTGTGTGCCGCTTCCTCAGCGGTGCTTGGTCGTGGAAGGCGAGGCCACCTCCTGGGAGGAGCCCCAGTCCTCCCTCGAAGTCAGTGTGGAAGGAAGGGCGAGAGGCTTAACAGACGCTGCAGGCTCTGCTTCTTCCTCTGCTCTTCACTGCTTTCTGCTGCCATAAACTTCTGCCTTCTGCCTTCTGCTACTCTGCCTGGGAGCCTGTCCAATATCAATATGGCCTGAGACCTCCACTGACTGAGCTAAACAAAACTTTCCTTTCATAAACAACAACAACAACAACAACAACAAAAAAAAAACCACAAAGAAACAAGGCTATGGGCACAGGGGCTGCTCAGCAGCGTCCGGGTGGCAAGGTGTCCAGAGGTTCTAGGCCCTTCATGTCTTCCCAGAGAACTGACCCCAACATCTGTTGAGCGTTCAGTACAAGCTTTATTTATTTATTCACTTATTTCTTGTTTTTTGAGACCGGGTCTCACTATGCAGTGCAATCTGGCCTTGAACTTGCTCATGCAGCCCAGGCAGACCTTGAACTCATGGTGCTCCTCCCTCCTCAGCGTGCACTAGGGTTACAGGAGTCTGCCCCCATGCTTGACTGACAAGCTTCTATTGAACATAAAGGAAGGAAAGGAGAGAAAGATCAGGAGGAGATGCATCCTGCAGGCAGGATGGGCTACCAAGGGGTGGGAGGGCACAGGCCGATAAGCTGCAGGGCTGGGAAGTCAGCTATTGCCGTTCTTTTGGCTCTCTCGGGCTCAGTCTGCTGGAAGCCTCTGCCCTTGCAGCAGGGCTGTGATGACAGGTCACTACTGTCACTCAGCCATTTCTCATTTTTGTAGCCGAGTCTTATCTTTCTGTTGGCCTGCCTGCTCTATCCCCTTGCCCTAGGGTGAGCTCAGAGGTGAGATACTATCATGGTGAGCTGGAGGCTTCATATACCCTTCAGAACCCACAGAACATGAGGCTGGGAGAAACCCTGCTGGAGAATTTGGGTGACTAAGAAGCACCTCATTTGAGATGGGCTGTGTTTCCAAGAAGTGCTTTCCTGACATGAGCAGAACTGCTTTTCCACCAAACTCACCACTTTGCATGTACTTGCCCAGTATTATATTAGATTTGTCTGCTTGGGATCTTGTGTAAGTGGTGTCTTTTGTCCAGTCCCATCTGGCTGTTGGGTTTTTTGTAAAAATGAGTATTTGGAGTTTACTGAAGTTCAGGGAGATGATTCTGACCCACTCATGTTCAGAATGCACCACTGTTTTACTCCACCAGCTCTTGACAGACACCAGTTGTGTCTATCCCAGGCACTGTGGAGAGAGGACCCAGCTATTTCTCCTGCCTGTGTCTTGTGCACATATTCGAGGCTTCCCCAGGGCCCTGCTGGGGAGAGGCACTGGATGAGGGTATAGCTCTTCCATTTTACTAGGAAAAGATAAAACAATTTCTGTATGGTCATCCTAGTGTTCCAACAACTTTGTGTTCCCACGTGTGTGTGTGTGTGTGTGTGTGTGTGTGTGTGTGTACATGTGCACTGTACACATCCCTGGTGGACAGTGGTGTCATGTGCTCGCTTTAATTTATATTTTCTTAAACACCTTTATTTTGCTAACTGCAAGTTAGCAAACTTAATTATGAAACATTCAATAATTTGACCTATTTTATATCATATATGTTTTCATTGATTTTTAAGATGTGCTTACAGGTATTGGGTGTAAGTGCACTTTTATTATGTGCTGTGTATATCTTGGTGATAAGCTTGTGTTTAATTCATTTTGCTATGCCAATTAATGAACAGAATTTATTGTGTTGGTATTAAATTTCTCAGTCTACTTTTTAGTCAGGGTACATTTTTATTAATTTTATTGGGAAATAAATAGCAATGAGGCAGTCTCAAAACAGGTTAGTAGGACAGTTATAATAATGAATACATTGCATATTGTTGTCTCTGTAGTAGTTATTCAGAGCACAAGATACAGACATGATGTTTTATCTAAACACTATTAATTCAAAATTTTCTTCTCATTGAACCAAGAGAAAGTAGCTGTATGTCTATCTTATTATATATATATATTTTTTTTCACTACAAAATGGATTTATATTTATATTCTCCTTTTTTGTTTAGTTTGTCAGAGATGGGTATTCCCTTACTATTCAAATCTTGTAGGTTCATGAATTCAGCAAAATTATCCAATGTAGTCCAATAGTCCATAATAGTAGTGGGTTATTCGCAGGACTGGCAATGTCAGAAGTTATTGACCTTGAGACTTTTACAGCTCAGCATATTAATATGGCTTTACTTTTTATATTTCACGTTTATACTTTTGTGTTGGGTGGTTAAGATCAAGATAAAGCAAGATGTATATAACAAAAATTTTCAGTTTTGTATCTGACAAGGTCAGCCAAATCTCCTCAGGATTTACCCTGAATCCCTGTATCACAGTTTGTAGATCCTTTGGCAGTGTCAGTCATGTGGATGAGTCATGGCCATTGCTTGACTAATTTAGTCTCTGTGAAAGCCTGAGAGAATGTTTCATCCTAGGTGACTCTCCTTATGCCGACACTACATGGCTGATCATTTTCCCCTGTGGCCCCATAATCTCCTTGAATGGAAAATTTGGGATACCACTAAGTTACAGGATGTTACAGTACAGGCTCTCTTATGTCCTGAGTCCTCACTGACCTTGAGGGGCTAGGGCCAAAATATTGGCTATCCTTGTAGTCCTTTTTTTCTCTAATTTTTTGGTCTGCAAACTTTAAGTTGTTAACCCTCCAGAAGAGAAGCTTAATGATATTATTACCCTATAACATAGACATTTGAGCTTAACATCACTATCTGTCTGAATAACAAATGCCTTAGACATAACATGGAACAAGTATTTTCCAACAATCATTGATATGCTTTTTTAGTTCTTTATAAAATCTAGAGGGAAGACCTTTGTCTGACAGCTTATTAGTTAAGATCATTTTCCCAATTTGTGAGTTGTTTTTTGGCTTTGTTGGTAATTTCTTTTGACCTGCAAATCTTCTCAGTAGAGGAAGTCCCACTTGTCAATTCTTTCAAGTATTACCTGTGGAGTTCGATTTTTGTTCATGAACTGTTGGCCTACCCATATGTCTTTAAATCCCTTAGAATGTGAAAAAAAATAAAAATAAAAATAAGCAGTTATATGTTTTTACACAGAAATTTAGAAATCTAACCATATACAACATTGTAGCAGGACAGTCCCATGACTTTTTTATCCCTTATTTTCTTTTTTCACCTTTTTTAAAACAAACATTTACTTGAGAGAGAATATAGCAGTAATTAATATGACATTAGAATCAGTATGCATTTAGATGACCAGAATGACAGTCGTTGCAAGCAAGACCCTAGTATATGTTGCTGTCTTCAGTGCACTTGCTTAGGTCACAGGTAGCAGCATATATGGTTAGTCAGGGTGAGAACCCTACCAATTAACTCCTAGTGTCAAAAACCTGATGGGGATTCTCAGAAACATTGCCTTAACCAGCTTGTGTATATAAATGTATGGTTTTTCCCTTGCCATGTTTCCTGGCTTTTTTCCTGCCCTCTCTTCATTGTTTAATCCTCAAGTTCTCACTTTCCACTTAATTGTGTTATACCTTTCAATTTTTATTTCTTCTTTTGAGTTCTCACACGAGGGAGACTATATGATATTTACACATGTGTGTCTGGTTTATTTCACTTATGAGTATATCTTCAAGTGGCGTCCACTTATACATGGATGCTCAAGTTTATCATTCTTTACAACTGAGTAATACTCCATTGTATAACAACACCACATCTTTGTCATCCATTCCTCAGGTGATGGGCATTTTGATTGTTTCCAAGATTTGCTACCATAAATCGTGCTGCTCTAAACATAGGTGCACATATATCATTATGATATGATGTGTTCAGTTCTTTTTGGAAAATTCCCAGTAGTGGGATAGCTGAATTGAATGGGATTTCCCATCTTAGGTTTTGAAGGAGTCTTCGAACTGATTTTCATGATTGTACCAGTCTATATTCCCACCAGCAGTAGAGAAGGGTTCCTTTTCCACACAGCCTCTTCAACATTTGATGTTGGTTGATTTCTTTATGATAGCCATTCATTCTGGGGTGAGATGGTATTTCAGTGTTGTTTTAATTTGCATTTCACATATGGCTAGTTGTGTGGAATATTTTTTCATATATTTATTCGCTTCTTCAATTTCATCCTCTGAGAAGAGTGTGTTCATCTTGGATGCCCATTTCTGGATTGGGTCTTTAAATTTTGGGGCCCTAATATTTTTTAGTTCTTTATAAATTCTAGATAGAATAATTTTGAATGCTTATTATTATATTAAGATTTTTTTCCAAATTTGTGGGTTGTCTTTTCACTCTGTTGATAGTTTCTTTTGACATTGCAAAAACTTCTCAATAAGAGGAGGTCCCAGTTATGAATTCTGCCTAGTATTATTCGTGCAATTTGATTTTTGTTTGAAAACTGTTTTCCTACCCCTGTGTCTTCAAGATTTCCTCCTATTTTCTCTTCTAGGAGATTTAGTTTTTCTGTTTCAATGTTTATTTATTTATTCTATTTTAGGGAAGGATCTGCAGGGTGTTCAGGGTCTCACTACTAAATCAGAGTCTTAGTGATATGCCTGTTTACAGCCTCTTAAGAGCTGGGACTACAGGCATGCATCACCATGCCCAGTCTCATTTGCTGTCTTAGTGTGCCCCAAGGACGCGGTCTGTACAGCAGGCCCAGAGATTGAACCCCTGCCCCCTGCTCCTGTTTTAATGTTTAGATCTTTAATCCATTTTGATTTTAGTTTAGTACATGGTGATAGACCTGGGTCAAGTTTTAGTTTTAAGCATGTAGAGAGCCAGTTTTTAAAGAAGCTTTATTTCTTCCAGTCAGCATGTTTGGCCCCTTTGGTGAAGATAAGGTAGCTGAGTGTGCCTGTCGTTGCTTCTGCATCTTCTAATCTATTTGATTGATCTTCAGGTCTATTTTTTTTTTTTTTTTGCCAATACCATCCTGATGTTATCACAGTAACTTTGTAGTAGAATTTCAATTCAGGAATAGTAGTAATAAAATCCTGCCTTGTCTTTGTTGCACAGGAGTGCCTTTGTTATTCTAGGTCTTTTCTGGTTCCAAATAAATTTTAGGAATGATTTCTCTAGGTCTGTGAGGTATGTTGGTGGTATTTTGATAGGGATTGCATTAAATCTGTATAACAATTTTTGGAGGATGGCCATCTTCACAATGTTGGCTCTTCCTATCCAGGAGCAGGTAATATCTTTTCATTTTCTGAAATCCTCTATGACCTCTTTTCAGACTACTGTAATTTTCATTGAATAGATCTTTGATTTCTTTAGTTAGATTAATTCCTAAATATTTCATTTTCTGTGGTGCTATTGTAAAAGGCATTTCCTCTCAGTGTGTTTGTTATCTGTGTAGAGGAATATTATTGACTTTTGGGTACTGAGTTTGTATCCTGCTATGCTACTGAATTTATGTATTAATTCTAGTAGCTTCTTGGTGGAGTATTTTGGGTCTTGCAAGTAAAGTATCATGTCATCTACAAATAATGATAACTTAACTTGTTCTTTACTTATTCTTATTTCTTTTATTTCTCTCTCTTGCTTAATGGCTGTAGCTAATCTTCCCAGAACTATATTGAATAGGAGGGGTGATAGAGTACACTCTTGTCTTGTACTAGATCTGAGAGTAAAACATTTCAGGTTTTTGCAATTTAAAATTACGTTAGCCATTGGCTTGTCATAGATTGCTTTTATCAGATTGAAGTAGAGGCCATGTATTCTAATTTTATGTAGGACTTTGAACAAAAATGAGTGTTGGATTTTGTCAAAAGCCTTTTCTGCATCAATTGAGATGATCATGTGGGTTTTGGATTTGGATCTATTAATACAGTGGATTACATTTATAGATTTGCATATATCAAACCATCCTTGCATCCCTGGATGGATCTTACATGGTCACGATATATAATCTTCTTCATGATTTCCTATATCCTATTTGCTAGGATTTTTAAAGGATTTTTGCATCCATGTCAATGAGGAAGATTGACATGTATGTTCACGAGGGAGTTCTCTGTTTTAGTTGTGTCTTTCCCTAGTTTTGGTATCAGTATAATACTTGCTTCCAGGAATGATTTTGGGAGGATTATTTCTTTTTCAATTTCAGTGAAGAGTTGGTGGAGTATTGGAATTATATCTTCTATAAATTTCTTGTAGAATTCTGCTCTAAATCCATAAGGACCTGGACTTTTCTTTGTGGGTAGTTTTTTAAATTACATTTTTGTATTTTGCTGGCTGTTATTGGGTTTTTGAGAGTTGTTATATCTTCTTGATTCAGTTTTGGTAATTTGTACCTTTCAAGCAATCTGTCCATTTCTTTTGTGTCTTCTATTATGTGAGATTAAAGATTATCAAAGTAGCTATTGATGATCTTTTGAATTTCCACTGGGTCTGTAGCAATTTTACCCTTTTTATTCCTTATTGCTTGTATTTGAGTTTTTTTCTTTCCTCTTTTGGATGAGGTTAGCTAGGAGCTTATGAGTTTTATTTAATGTTTCAAAGACCAGTTTTTTGATTTGTTTATTCTTTTTATTGTTTTCTTCATCTTGGTTGAATTAATTTCTGCTGTGAACTTTATAATTTTCTCCCATTATTGGGCTTTGGGTTTGGTTTGCTCTTCCTTTTTCGATCTTTCTGGAGCAACATTAAGGTATTTAGATTTTTTCTTTCTGTTTTCCTAATGTATGAGTTCACACCTATAAATTTTCCTCTAAGAATTGCTTTCACTGCATCCCATAAATTCTGATAAGTTGTTCTTGAAATTTCATCGAATTTTAGATATTGTTTAATTTTACCTGTAACCCATTGTTTGCTGAGAAGGTTATTGTTTAATTTCAGTGTATTTCTGGTTCCTTTGTCATTTATTTCCACTTTCATTGCATTGTGGTCGGATAAAATGCATGGGATAATTTTTATTTTCTTGCATATACTTAAGCATGACCTATGGACTAGTATGTGGTCTATTTTAGAAAATGTCCCATGTGAAGTTGCAAAAAATGTGTATTCAGCTGTGGTTGGGTGAGACACTCTGTATATGCCCACTAAGTCCATTTGCTCCAAGTTGTGGTTCAGTTCTGCTACTTCTTTGCTAATTTTTTGTCTAGTTGACCTAGCTTTTTGGTATAAGGGGGTGTTAGGTCTCCTGTTAACATTGTGCTATTGGATATTAGATTTTTCTTGATCATTAAGATATGTCTTATATAGCTGGGTGCTCTCTTGTTTGGGGCATATATAGCTATGAGTGTCACCTCTTTCTTTTGAATTTTTTTCCTAACTAGTATACAGTGGCCTTCTTTATTCCATTTGGTCATTCTTGGTTCAGACTGTCTGTGAACAGCATTGCTACCCCTGATTTTTTCTGAGGTGCTGTGGCATGTAGTATTGTTTTCCATCCTTTGCTTTTCTGCCTATGAATTTCTTTATAAGTTAAGTGTGTTTCTTTTGTATAGCATATTCTTGGATTTTGCTTCCTAATCCACTGTGCCAGTCTATTTCTTTTAATTGGTGAATTGAGTCCATTTACATTGATGGTTACAAGGGAGATGTATTGACTTATCATTGACATGTTATTGACCTGCTGTTGTTTACCCCTTTTTCTCATGTGTTTAATTCTTTGCCCAATTGGTGTGTTCATTTCCATTCTCATTCATGGAATTCTGGTCATTTTATTCCCTCTGTAGAATATCTTTTTGTATTCTGTGTTGGGTTGACTTTGTCATTATGAAATTCTTTAATTGTTCTTTGTCATGGAAGTGTTTCATTTCATCATACTTCAAAGAGAGTTTTGCAGGGTATAGTAGTCTGGGATGAAATTTGTTTTCATGGAAGACTTGAAGTACTCTGCTCCATGCTATTTTTGCCTTCATGGTTTGTGACGAGAAGTCTGCCATTATTCTGATGGGTTTTCCTTCAAATGTGATCTGTTTGTTTTCTCTAGCAGCTTTTAGTATACTGTTCTTGTGCTGGATTTCTGTGATCTTGACTATTGTATGTCTGGGTGTGTTTTTAATTGGGTTGTTGGTATTTGGACTTCTATATGCTTTGGTTACCTGAATGTCAGATAGTTTCCCCGTATTTTGGAAGTTTTCTTCTATTGTTTCTGCCTATATTCTTTTTATAGGATTTGTATTAACTCCTTTCTCACTGATGTCTGATAGTCTCACATTGTTCATCTTTGCATCATCTTGCAGATGTTGAATTATTTTTTCAAGTGATCTTTTCTTAAATTTGAGTTCATCATTGTAGGAACACTATTCCTATCTGGGGCAGTGTCTTCCAGATCTGAAACTCTATTTTCACTTTCATTCATATGGTTTTGTAAGCTTGTGATTGAGACTTTAATTGCCTATATATCTCTTTGAATCTGCCTCATGCAATCTATTTCTTTCCAAAATGCTCATTGATGGATTCCGTTGTTTTTCTATTGCTCCTTTTTTAATCAGTGTCTTCTTCAGAAGCAGTTATCAATTTTTTCATTATAGTTATCCTTTCTTTTTTATTTCAGTGATTATTTGTGATCTGAATTCTTCTACATCTTTCTGTAGTTGTTTCTTTACTTCAGATGTTTCTTTACTTCAGCGGTGTGATTCCCAGTTTCTTTTATGGTAATGTCTCTTGCATTTGTTCTGGATGGGTTTGGGACCTGAGATTGCATTTCACTCTTTCTCTTTGTCATCATTTTGTATAGTACTGTCCTCTGATTTTTCATGTAGAGCTTAGTGCAGTTATAACTTTTCATTTACTGAAATTCTTACCCAAGGGAGACTATATGGTTATGGCAGTTATAGTTTTGTATTTACAGAACTACAATTAGGAACACTAACTAATAATGGGTAGTGATATTTAGAAGTTGACAAACTTTTGTAACTAATGGGTTTGTATTTTAGACAGTAAGAGCAAGCATTATGTCTGTGTAGTTAAGAAGATATGAAATTGGGAATTTGTATTTAAATTAGTTTCCCTAAGTTCTGTCTGATTCCCCTTCCCTTGATGTATCTGGTGTGTTCCAGGCAGACTAGTTTACCCCGGCTACCTTTTGCCCCCTCTCTCAGTCAAGAGAGAAAGTGGGAGGATCTCTCACAGATCTGGGTCTAGCAAAGTGTTTCAGGTTACTGGGTCTGGATCTATGAAGTCTGAACTTGTCCCCATGTGCCTGGCGTGGGTGTGTCTGCTGTGCTCAGCTTCTTCCTGCTGAGTGGGTTCACCATCAAAGTGAACCCTCTGTGCCCCTCTGGCAAGATGTTCTGCTCCTGGATTAACTGAGTGGTTCTGGCCCCTTGCCTCTCTGCAGGGACTTCAGCGGGGGTGTTGCACACCAGGACAGTATGCTGGTCCTGGTATTGGTCTGGAGGGGTCAGGCGGGCACAGCAGAGTGCAAGTTCTCCCACTTACATGGAAGGCCTGGGCTGGGACTAGTCAGAGTACTTTTGTGTCTTGTTTAAAAGAAAAATGTAATAATAAATTCCAATATTCTCAAATACCTTTATTAGTTTTTCTTTCAAATTTAGGTACAATTCATTTGGAAATTTCTCATACAAAACAGAGACAGAGGGAAATTTTATTTTTATTATGATATAATACATACATATATTTATAATTTTAATCACTTCTAATTAAGTGTTTCAGTGATATGAAGGATAATCACAATGTAGTGTAGCGTCATGAAACCTATTTCCAGACTTCTCCATCCTCCCCAGCAGGTGTCCTTCGGCAGCCTCGCTTTTATTGGTGTCTGACCTCCAGGAAAGGCGCCTCCTCTCCTGCAGGTGTACACTGCCCACTGGGCAGTGTGTCCTGGTCCTGGGCTCTGTGCTCCTCCTACAATTGAGCTCTTCATCTGTGCCCACACTGCACACAGTCTTCACCATTATTCAGAAAGTCCTGATCAGATGGTAGATGGAACTGCTGGCTCCAGAAGAAGCCCTTGGAAAGGCTGTGAGCAGACAGGGATGCTGCTGGGGAGACGGCAGATGTGTCCAAGGAGAGCCCCAGGGTCTCACGGGGCCATGCAGATTTTCTAGACTAAGCAAGAGTGCGTGGCTGATGCAGCCATGGGCTTGGGGAATCTCATGCATGGCTGTCCTTGGCCATCCTGCTAATGAGCTTTTCCAGGAGGCTGGAGTCCCAGAGGAGCCATGACCTTCCAGAGTGCAGCCTCTTGGTGACGCCCAGGCTTCCTGGTAAGATGGTTGCTATCTGGACGAGAGAGAAGGCACAGAGCAGCCACTGGCAACAGGGGTGCATCATGACACAGTATTTTTATTGCTAACATATGTCCAGAACTTACAGTAATTTCTTAGTCTGAAGGGGGAAATCTAGCATCTACTTTCTGTAGTTCTTTCACTTCAGCTGGTGCACTGACCACCAGGAAGAGCCATGTGTTTCCTGGTAAAGCGAGGGAGTTGTGGTGCTGGTCCCCTGGCCACATCTTTCAGTGTTCCAGACCTGCAGCATTTTCCCTTGTAGCTCAGAAATTTCACTACAATGCATGGTTTGGGGACTATCACGTCATTTAATTTTTATTAGTCCACCTTTGCAGTGTGCAATGATCCCACCCTCAAGCCGAGCTGGTGCGTCCCACAGCTTCACCCTTCTCCGCCCTCCCCCACTCGCACCACCTCTTCCTCACTTCCCCTTCTGTCACAGGCTTGGAGACCATCTCCCTCCTCGATCCATAATGAAGAGTGCATTTGGCAGCCCTGAAAGAAAGAGCTTTGGATGCTTTCACCATAGAGAAAGATGAGTGTTGGGCCAGAGTGCTCAGCCCGGCCGAAGCAAACTCCAGTGAGCTCCCCAGGGAAACACCACAGTGTATTCAGTGGTGCGTACCATTTAACAGGAAAAGAGTGTCTGATTTAGATTTTAAAATTAAACATAAGAAAAGGATTGCAGATTCTCTCTAAAGCAAATCCTGATATGCTTTAATCATTTCCTCTCCCCAGAGGCAGAAACAGAAACCTGCAGGGTGGAGATCTGAATTCAACATCTACACGGACGGGGCAGCCGCTCATTCTGGGCTCGTGTCACCATCTGGAGCAGAGAGCAGGTGAGGCTGGTGCACTGGCAGAGGAGGAAGAGGAGAAAGAGGAGGGGGTGTGAGCGAGCTGTGAGAGGCTGGTTGCTGAAAGGTGGGCCCCAGGGTGAGGGGATGATAATGTGGGGTCCTCCTGGGTTTTATGGGCTCAGAATAGTCCATGTTTAAATTGCACCCCCAATAGTGAAGCACACGGCATCTACATAAAATTTACATTTTGTAACACAGCCTGTTCCCAGTGCAGTTTTCTTCTTCATCTTTTTCTTTTTCTTCCACTTAGAATACAACGGAATTTGTCCGCAACACCAGAATGCCTGCGATTGGCCCAGGGTCTCTTGTGTGACTGAGGTGAGCGTGAATCTTTCCTGGGCATGCACCAGCTGCAGACCCCATACTGTGCAGCTTGGAGAAACTGCTACAGGGCAGGTCTGCTCTTAACAAAGTTTAGGACCCTTCCAGCATTCTCTTCTCCTGGAAATAGCACTTACTTGTTCTATAAACCCTGACACCAGGGCAGGGCATGGGAACATGGGTGGTTATGCTTTTGCTTGGGGTCTTCCTGCTATGCAGGGTGTTTTCCAGGGCTTCCCTGTCCTGCCTGTCCCCATTTGCCCACTGATCTGGGAGACACCTCTGCTTGCTCTAGGCCAGGTGTCCTCAGCAAGCAGACCTCCACAGGCCCAAGCTGCAGAGCTGGGTCTTGGGCTGGTTCCTTGTTGTACTTTTACCCAGTTCCAGCTGATACCTGTCAGCCCCTAGTATTAATCAGAAGCTCCTGCCACTGGCCTGTTTGTGTCTTCCCACCTCTTCTGTCCCCTGGGGCAGAGTTCACGTGTGTTTACCTGGGGAGCTAACTGCAGTGTAAGCTCCAAATGTGTGAATGTTACTCAGCCAGCATGCTCCAAGCCTCCTGTGGATGGCTTACCACTGTCACCAAGAGCAGCTGTTTCCACTGATACAGGTCTTTTTGGGAAGGCAGTGAAAAGGAGACACAATGACACGGATGGCTCATTGGCAAAGTGGCATCCCACAGTGCACCAACTTTCTGATGCTTCCACCTCTGTGAGAGCCTGGCTCTGCCTGGCCAGGAGTTCAGAAGTGTGGGCACCAGTGTCAAATCTGTTTCTGCCACTGGTTGCTTCCCCATGCAGCCCCAGTGTCCTCTGAGAACACAGGCGTAGAGCCTACAGGCCCATGTGGAGAGTGGGACAGGCTCACGGGGGTCTGGTAGCCAGCAGTCACTGCTGAGTCCCCTCCTCTCAGCAGGGCCACCAGATGTCAGCCTCTCCAGGGTCTACTGTCTAATACCCGCAGTCACAGCAAATAGGGCCCTGTTCCTCCTGGCTGCTTACAAAGGACCTGAGTCCACACCCTCATTCACCTTGAGATGCTGACTTCTAGAGCATGGAATCACTTTGTGAGGTGAGTGAATGGCCTGCAGTGAGTGAGGGGCCTACAGTGTGAGAAGCCTGTGGTGAGTGAGGGGCCTGTGTTGTGAGGGGCCTGTGGTGTGAGGGGCCTGTGGTCTGAGGGCCTCCATTGTGAGGGGCCTGCAGTAAGTGAGGGGCCTGCGGTGAGTGAGGGGCCTGTGGTGTGAGGGGCCTGTGGTGTGAGGGGCCTGCATTGTGAAGGGCCTGCAGTGAGTGAGGGGCCTGTGGTGAGTGAGGGGCCTGTGGTGAGGGAGGGACCTGTGATGCCCCAGCTGGACACAGAGAGCTCAGCCCTGGGGATCCTAATGGCCTCTGTGGGGTGCTGACTTCAGCACCCTGCTCTGCTTCCTGCTCCTGACATCCAGCACTGGACCTGGAGCAGAGTGTGTCTGAGTAAAAATTAGATCCTAGGTGCAAAATGCGATTGTATGGAACTGCAGGAAATAAGGGGAAGAGATTTAAGTTTTTATGAGTATGGTAATTATTTCCTTCACATTATCATAAATTCATATAACTACATATAGTAGTGGTACATTATATTTATACACCAAAATAATTCTGTGCCATTTTTATTGCTCTATGCTGCTTTGTTTTTGTTGTTTTTATGATTTCCTCTTTGAAATAAAAAATAGTGTATTACAAATTATTAAACTGTGTAACCAAACTCTAATGCATTACTCATATTCTCTATTATTCTATTCCCACACACACTTAGTTTAATGATTTGTTTTTAATTGAGCAGCTTTATATGCATATCATTTTACACTGCTGGGTTGCCTGTCGTATGCCACTGGAGGGGACATGCAGCATGCTCAGCTGTGCAGGCCACGGCCCTCTGGGCCTCTGCTGGTGCTCGAGTGGCACCCAGCTCCTGGTACTGCGGGGAGCACAGGCCCTGTGTGGATCCTGCTGCATCCCTGCTCCTCCTCTGTGGGGCTCGTCCCCGTGTGCTGTCTGCGAGCAGTGACTCGCAGTCACTGTGCTTTGGTGCGTGGTGTGAGGACAGGAGGGCAGCAAGTTCCTGAGCCAGCTAGCATGGCTGCTCCCCACAGGCGAGTCTCAGAGGACACTGGACAGCACCCAGCAGGCTGGAGCTTGAGGGGCCAGAGAAGCAGCAGGGAGCCAGGGGCGAGGCCTGGCTAGGCCCCGGCTGGCAGAGTGCCTGCAGGTCTCGCAGGTCTCCTGTGCCTGCCTCCAGCGCTCAGCTTGCTCATGCATGTTCACCCCGCATGGGCAGCTAGGTCTCCAGTCTCACCTCACCCATCTTGCATCTCAGATCAGGACAGTGACGCTCAGGAAATGCCAGAGCACAAGGCCAGGACGGGGTCCTGTGCTGCCAGAGTGCTGCCTTGTGACCCTGCTCCCTGGAGGGTGCACTCTGTGACAAGGACTGCTGCGGACCAGGGGACACAGGGCAGGGCTTATGAACTACCCCAGTAGCAGGGAAAAAAAGCTTGAACTAATGTGCCAACTAATTCAGCCATCAAGGGGAAGGCAGAGACCTAATCAGCATTTTAGGACTGAGCAAAGCTGGGCCAAAAAACAGCTGAGCCAAGACCAAGTGTCTCCAAGAGGCAGATGCTGAGAAACAGCCATGGCGAATTGTCACAGTGCTAACTGAGGGCTTTGGCGTTTGCTGAAGAAAGTGGTCGTATGCATGTGGTTTCCCTAATCATGTCCTTGTAGAATTCTCATAGTCTTGTAAGTCGTTCACCCCCATGCGTGGTTGGGCCCTGAGGAGCTACACATGTGTGTGAAGTTGGCAGCACCTGCCAGGTCTTCCTGGAGTTTAGCCATGGTCACTCTGGTCCTCAGCCCTGAGGGGGTTGGCAGAATGGAGAAAATCTGTTCTAAGGTCTTCAGGCTCCTAATTTTACCCTGTGTGATTTGCTATGTACTTTTTCTTTTCATTTGCTAAAATACACATTTTTAGGCCAATTTCTTTTTCTTCTCCTTTCCTCTCCTCTCCTCC
>PVKA01009179.1:16090-69615 GCA_004027165.1 Ctenomys sociabilis | reverse complement strand
CCCAAAAGCTCATATAATCCTAAATGGGGAAAAACTGAAATCTTTTACTCTTAAATCAGGTACAAGACAAGGATGTCCTCTATCACCCCTCCTATTCAATATAGTGTTGGAATCCTTAGCAACAGCCATTAGAAAAGAGGGAGAAATAAAGGGAATAAGAATAGGAAAAGAAGAAATTAAATTATCACTATTTGCAGACAACATGATACTTGACTTGGAAGACCCCAAAAATTCCACCAAGAAACTACTAGAACTGATAGGGAAATTCAGTAGCATAGCAGGATACAAAATCAATATGCAGAAGTCAATAGCATTCCTCTATACAGATAACAAAGACACTGAAAGGAAACTATAGAAACAATACCTTTCACAATAGCACCGCAGAAAATGAAATACCTTGGGATTCACTTAACCAAGGAAGTCAAAGATCTTTTTATGGAAAATTACAACACCCTAAGAAAAGAGATTATAGAGGATTTCAGAAAATGGAAAGATATTCCATGCTCCTGGATGGAAAGAACCAACATCGTGAAGATGGCCATACTCCCAAAATTGCTGTACAGATTTAATGCAATCCCTATCAAACTGCCACCAACATACCTCCCAGATATAGAGAAATCAATCCTAAAATTTATTTGGAACCACCAAAGACCTAGAATAGCAAAGGCAATCTTGGCCAATCGAGACAAGGCAGGAGGCATCACAATTCCTGATTTGAAATTATACTACAAAGCCACTATGATAAAATCAACATGGTATTGGCCACAAAATAGACCTGAGGATCAGTGGAATAGATTACAATATGCAGAGGCATCTACGAAAACACTCATCCATCTTATCTTCGACAAATGGGCTACACAAGCTCACTGGGAGAAAGATAGCCTCTTTAACAAATGGTGCTGGAAAACATGGCTTTCTACATGCCAAAAACTAAAACTTGACCCAGCTCTATCACCATGCACTAAGTTAAAGTCAAAATGGATTAGAGATCTAAACGTTAAAACAGAAACACTCAATCTCCTGGAAGAGAAAGTAGGAGGAACTCTTGAAGACATAGGGATAGGTAAAGAGTTCATGAACAAACATATATTTGCACGGGAAGCTCTTGAAAGAATCAACAAATGGGATCAACTCTTCTTAAAGAGTTTCTGCATGTCAAAAGAAATTGTCAACAGAGTGAAAAGACAACCCACAAACTTTGAAAAAATCCTAACTAACAAGCAATCAGACAGAGGTCTACTGTCTAGAATTTGTAAACTTAATTTTTAAGAGATGTTTCAACCAGTTTAGCCAATTTGTTTCTCATCTGACATTCTTTTTTTTCCCCTCCTAATGGATGTGCTACATTTTCAAAGATTAAACCTAATTCCACAGAGATTTTATTTTCTTTGTTCCTAATATCACAGAGGAGTAAAAGAAAAACTCTTTCACTGCCATTCATCGTGTAGTGAGAATGATTGATTCACTCAACATGGACCAAGAGACAAGTCAATCTTGTTGATGCAACACAGTACCAAGTGCTATCAAAAGGTTTGTTCAACTCTTAAAGGTAAGTTTAAAAACATTTGGAATAATCACGCTGCCTGGTAATGTTGAACAGCATTACATTTCCTTTATTGCCCTTCTTGAGTGATGATTAGGGAAATAAAAGAGTAGAAATCATGCAATCTAGCATGTGGCCTGGAACTATGTACTTAAAGACATGTACTTCTTACTGACAAAGGCAGCACTTTTGTGGTTTTACCTGTCGTGCTGTTAGTTATGGCTGTATTACACAATTAAATGTGTTAGAATTTGGGAACTTTGAATATTGACGGTGATAGGACAGTGAATTTTTTAGTATCTGAGCTATAAGGAAACCATAATGATAATTAGAGATAAAAGCTTGTAGCAATTGTAATTTGAATACAATGTTATTTTCTAGAAGCCATCCCTCCTCAAAGGTGCTGCCCTTTAGAATCACTTGGAATTTCCTTTAAAGTACTGGTAATGGAGGTACATGATCCTGGATGAAAGGATGGTTCAGGAATGTTCCAAGTGATTCTTTTGTGTATGTTTCTCACTTCTTGTACATACTTAATGTTTATATAAAGGGAGTGTGTTGCTAAAGTCAGATTCTGTATTTCTTACTCTTCCAGAAAGGCTAATATTTCCAATATGGATCTCATATTTCAAGTAGCAAGGACCAAAGACTTTTATTATGGCTTGTGTTCAGATGAGTCTCCACAGCCCTGTGCAGTCTTGGGGCGGGCTTCTAGAGTCTGCAGTGTATTCATGATCCAATGCTGGGATCATGAATACACTGGTGAGTAGTCTGCCTCAAACTGGCAGCATACCAAAAAAGGGGGTGCAAGAGATTTTCTTAGCAGTAAAATTGCCCAAGCAAACATTTTTTTAATCTTCAACAGAGTAAAGAGCAGAGACATTCAAGTGTCACACATGAGGAAAAAATAGAAATTTGCTCAAGCATTATATAAAGTGCATTTATGAGAAGAAGGACAGGAGAAGGGGGAAAGAGATATAGCCATGTATGTAAGCAGGATGGTTTGGGTAATTGTACCAGGCATTTCTACTGGCCTAAGGAAAGGAGCAGCTGGTGTTTAATACTTTTTGTCTTCTTTTTTTGATTTTTTTTCCTTTTCTCTCTTCTTAATTTGTTATAATTTTTTCTTCCCATTTTGTACGCATATATCTGATAACAGGAGTGACCAATTTGAAGATACTATGCAATACAACAAACAATGCCAAATTCATATTATTTTATTTAGTGAAATTCTGTATCATTCGTAATTTTTTCTGTTTAATAGTATTTTGTACTCTTTGAAAAATAAGAAAATAATATAGAATAAACAAATAAAATTCATTTCTTTTGCCAAATGGATATTTAACTTGATACCAAGAACAAGTTTTGTATCTTGCCAGGAAAAGGGAAAAGAAACAAGGTTACTAGTACAGGCAGTAATTTTCTTTAGGTTGGGATAAGATCAGTATCTGAAGAGGATTTTACTATGCTTGTTTCTTGTATAATAAGGAATAGGTACCTTGCATCTTTCTAGAACCCGCAGTGAACTATCCATTTCTCATGGACATGGTGGATTATTGGGTGTCTATTGTATAATTTTAAAATCTGAATTAAGTCATTATCATAACTTTCCTCAAAACTTTCTAGTTGTTTTTCTTGTCTGCCAAGTAGATACTAAGGGCTTTATATAGAGCCATAAGATCTACATGGTTTCTCTCAACTTTGAGTCCTTTCTTTTCTTCATTATTCTGAGAACATAAATCTGATTCTGTACAGGGTTTGATTCAGTTAACTCTGCTGTAGAACCCTCTGCTCGGAAACATCTGTACTCCTGACTTTCCCACCCCACTCCTCTGCCCAGAGCCTCCTTTCTCACAGTTAAAGCTGTGCTGCTGCCTCCAGCATCCAAGCAAGTGATCATGCTGTATTGCTCTTCCATAGCACTTTTGTCGCTGTACTTCAAAACTCATTTATTTATTATTTTTAGTCTCTTCAATCTCTTAGATGATTCCTGAGGCCAGCCACTTATGTCTTTTTTTCAGTGATGAACCTTTAGCACCTAGATAGAACATACGCACTGAAAAATTAAATGCATGAGAATGCCCACTAAGACTTCCAAGTTGTCTGTAGCAAATTGGTCAGAATTTTAGCGTACTGCACAACATAATATTTGGACCAGTGACTAGTAAATTTTGTGGATGGAAAATGTATGAAAACTGTCCCAATAGTCTTCCCATATCAGTTCTTATCATTTTGACCTTATTTATTTATTTATTCATTAGGTATAGGGTCTCACTACACATCTTGACCTTGTAGTGATTCTCCTGTCTGTTTCCCCAGTGCTGAGATTGCAGGCATATGCCAACATGCCTGGTTTTGGTGGTTTGCAAGGCATGCACAATGTTCTGGGACTTTTACAATGTGCTGTACCAGAAATGGAACCTGGTCCTTGCGTTTGCTAGGCAGGTGCTTTTGTCTGCTGAACTATATCTCCAGCCCTCTTGTCATTTTATTTTTTAATTTTTTTTATTTCTTTAGTAGCACCAGGGATCAAACTTGGGACCTTCAGCTTGCCAGGCAGGCACTTATGTAACTGGGCTATGTCCCTGGCTCTCCTTTTATCATTCTAAAGACACTTAATTTCTCAAATAACATATCTGAAGCAATAGCACTAAATGACACTCTCAGGTTGTCCTGGTAGAGCTTTATGTGCCTCTTCACTTCTGTTGGCAGCCAACAGCTCCCCAAGGCCATACTCTGCAGACAGTACCACTTCAGCCCAGGGATGCTTCAGGATCTGACAGGAGAGAGTAGCGCTTATCTCGTTGACCTTACACTTGATCCTACTGTCTGTTCAGTTTTTTTATATCCACATTATGTTTTCTGCTCAAGACCTTTAGTTAGAGCCTGGCTTTGTTAGAGAATTTTGTGGTCTTGGCCATGTTATTTATATATTGTAAGGCTCAGTGTAAATGTCCAAGACAAGGAGATTTTAGGTCACATCTCTTATATGTAAGAGATGACAGACATGATCTTATGCAGAGAAATCACCTCACCGTAGGCTTTAATGGAAACGATGCATAAATATTGTCCATAATGAGATGATCAATGCCTTACTTTCTGCTTTCTTCTCCTTCCTTCTTTGATTAGTTTCTGTTTAATCATATAATAGTGAAATCTTTACCTTTTGAAGTTATGCAAAAGACACTGTTTCAGCTCTTTACCTGCTAATCCCTGTTTTTAGTATCTTGCAAGTCATCCTCACTCCTCCATTGGAAGCCTTTTGTGCCCACCAACACAGCCAGTGATCTACTTGGCTCCCATGCAGCTGATCTTGCTTTCATATTGAGATTGAGTTACTCACCCTAAAGTTTCTATTATTAATCCTAACTTAAAGTGCCTGATGTTGTATGCAGAGAAAAATCTACATTGTGCTTTATTGTATGATAGCTCTTTAAGGAATTAAAAATAGTCTTTTCTTTCTTGATTGTTAATCATCCAGATTAATTCATCACAGTAATACTAGTTATTCAAATCAGGATCATTTCTTTATGAAACTGTCTTGTGAGGTAGGAGTACAGAGTGGTTAGAGATGGAGATAGACATACCTGGTTTGACTCTAACTTGTCACTAGTTGTGAACCTAGAGTTCACTTCTTTAAGCAGCTGTAGCTGCAAACATAAAATATGTCATATCAATAAATGGTATTCAGTGGTCATTGCGGGGAATGAGGCAGTGTATTTACCATGCTTTAGCGTGAGCTTCCAGAAATGTGAGCCAGTGGATATCTTTGGTAACATAGCTTGCATTTTGTAAACCTGGAGCAGGACTTTCTCTGTGTCTTGGGAAATGCAGCTTCACCAGTGTAGCTTTGTACAAGATTAGCAGTTTGGCCAACTATATAAATCATTCCTCTCATTCTTATGCTTTCAGAATCAATTTTATTAGTAAAATAAGCAACACAATCTCAGTGAAGCATTATATGCACACACAAACACAAAGTGAAAAAGCACATAGAAAATTTTAAAGGAATGAAATTTTAAAAAGTGATTATATGGATGGGCATGGTGGCCCACAGTTCTAAGCCTGCCACTCCAGGAAACTGGGAGGGTTGAAAGTTTGAGTCCAGCTTGGGTAACAGCAGCTTAGCCAAGTTCTGCTGCAAAATTTGAAAAATAAAATTTAAGTCCAGGGGGTGTATCTCAGTACAAAGACCTAAACCCTGACAGCACAAAAATTAAACAGGAAAAATAAGCCTCTGACAAGGGAGAACATGTTAAGAAAATAGTTTAGGGAGGAAATATGAGTTTATGCATTCGTTAATTTTTTAACAAATATTTAGCTGCCTATTTATTCCAGCACTGTGTTAGGCACAAAAGGCATTGCTTGCATCCCTCAGTATTGCATTCTCAACAGTGGTAAGATCACAAAGATTAATTCAGTTTATATAAATGTATTTGTCTTCATAAACCTAGAGAGCAGAAGGAAATCAAGTATGGTTCTGTTTTAATTTGGATTATGCAACTTGAAATTATGTAGGTTGAATATATTAATAAAGTTAACCCATACTTTTAGCATGAAGTAATAACTATGCAACTTTCCTTAAAGTTCCTGAGGACTACAGAGCCTCTGTGCCAGGTGCTTGTGGTTGTGAGGAGGGGAGGCCTGGGGAAAGCAGCCCTTGCAGCCAGCATGTCAGCTCTAGCCAGCTTGTGGTGATTCTTGGAACTATGTGGGCTTTAAGTTGTGTAAGAACCAAAAAAATATAGCTTCTTCGCAAAATGAGCCTCTCTCAGTAAGATTATCAATCCCATTATCATCTAAAGAGTTTTTTGAAGTATGGAATTCATGACAGCAACAAAATACCTAACAAGATAACAGTAGGACTTCATAGGGTGACTTAGAAGGGAGACTTCAAAGCAACTGGTGAGCCACAGGGGAGCAAGGAATTGCCAAAGTAGAGTGGCCAGCTATAGCTGCAAGAGTGATGCTGTGCAAGCATTCCACAACCAGGGGCTATACAGCTGTAGAGAGATCCTCTTGTCCTACCAATCTAGAACAATAGAAGGAAGTTTAGGCATTGAACTCCAGTGGCTAAATATATGCAGCATATGCCCAGAAAAGTGTCCCCTTTTAATTTGCGTAATTTGATGGAAAACACGTAGCAAGAAAAGAATACAGGCATACTCTCTGTCTCTCTCTCTGTCTCTCTCTCTCTCTGGCAAGAAAGAACCAAAATCTGTGCACACATTTCAGTAAAAGAAAAAATAATATGATGTTTTATCAACACTTAGTGTTAACTTCATTTGGAGGACTCTAGTATATTGCAGAAAACTCACTGCACTGCTGGCCCTTTAAGAAGAAACTGAAAATGCATGTGAGGGAATCTCAACGATGAAGGTTATCCATGCAGCCATTCACTGTACTAACAGATGCTCAGAATGCAATGATCTACCATTTTGAGCATTTCTTGTAGTTGGAGAAGCCAAGGATAACTTACGTCTATCACATGATGTCTACATAAATTTAGTATTTCCATATTTCTAGAAGTATACATTTCCTAAAATGTGTGTCTATTTTCATACATATATTTCGTATAGGATGAAAATTTCCACCCTGTGATTTCAAGGTGGAAGGACCTTGTTCAGTCCCAATCCAGTGACAAGTTAGAGTATAAATTCATCCCAAAAAGGACTTTGCTTTTGATAATAGAAATGTTCTATACTGTCTTGCCTTTAAGGCCTTAAGCATAACAGATATACACTGAGTCAGAATCTGGTTTACCTCTGTGGTACATAGAGCCAAAAATCGATAAGTACAATTCAGAAAATAGAATCTTTTTTTTTACTGAAACATGAGTTACAGAGCTAGAGGAGCATGTTTTATGTTTGCTTTAGTTTAGCTTAGTATTAAAATGAACAGAATGTAAAAAATCTAAGATCTGTGTGTTCATTTGATTTTAGATATGAAGAAACTGGTCAGAGATTCCTCATGAGTAAGAACCTACAGTGTGCATGGTCTCAGGCACCAAATTTCTTAGGGAAGTTGGGACACCAACCGTACTGACCTTATACAATTGTACAACTACTTTCATCCACATGCAGAGCTTACAGCAGTTCCCAACATTCAATAATCAGCACAGTAGAAAAGTCTTCACAATAATAAGTGTGACTGTGGTCCATGGAAGAGATGAAGAAAATCATCGCATATGGGACCAGGACCCTGTGTAGAAATACTTCCTCATATTAAGACAATGAAGCCGGGCCTAGAGAGTTACTTCATAAGCTCTGGTATCCTACTGTGTTCATGCTGTTCTAATGAAATTTGTCAAATACCATAGACGGAAATCCACCCAATTCAGTGAAGGGGCTTGCTCAGTGCTGTAGCCCATGTCTCCTTTAGTAAATGAAATTTATTTCTCAAGCTGTTTCTCCCTGTCTGGAGTTGTTTTCCATCTCTTCTGCTAACCAAGACTAACCTCTCTCTTTCAATTCTCAGCACTTTTTCTGAAACTATTTACCTCCTAGGCCAGTTCCTCTTGCAGCATCAAAAGAAAGTATTCAGTGAAGCCTCTCTTTGGGGGTTATTTGGCTCTAGAAGGGGAAATTTTGAGCAGAGCATGGTAATATACACCTTTAATTTCAGCACTCTTATAAGCAGAGATAAAGGATTACAAATTCAAACTCAGTCTGGACAGTACAGTAAATTAGACAAACATTGTCTCACAATTATAAAAGGGCTGGGAAGACCTATGGAAGACCAATATTGAATCACTAGTATTATAAACAAAGGTGGGAGGGGTACTGAAAAGGCCCCTGGTTACCAAGTGAACAAAACATTTAGTGCACAGTAGCACCCATTTAGGTTCTGAATGTAGAAAATATTTTAAAATCTCAAACACTATCTCTTACTTTTAGCAAGTACTGTGGATGAATAGTAACTGCTCTGCTTTTCCCTACTCCTACTATCTGCAAGGTTTGCAGTGTTGTTTTCCACTCCCAACTACCTGAGAGATAGCTGTGGTGCCAAGAAGGAGACTATTTCTAGCAGAAGCTCTTTCTGTCTGTTTAGCTGACTCTCACATCAGGGTTCAGAAATGGTTTCAAACAGGCATTTGAGAGGAAACTTGCTAAATATATTGATTTTGTCTCTGCAACTATTTGCATATCTCTGGTTTGTGACCCTTTTGAAATTTCTCACAGTGACATTCAAATTTGGGTGTGAGTGGTGGTGCTTAAAATATATGGGTTAGTGACAGAGAATTCAACATTGCTGTATGTCAGAACAGACCTGGTAAATAGGTAAATTTTTTAAAAGTTGTATTGATAATCAGTCAAAAATTATATTCTCTTGCTCAGCCCACTAAAGCACCTGCTTAGGAAGACACAGGGACTGCACTGGGCATGGTGGGGAGCACCTGTAATCCCAGTGTTTGACAGGTCAGAAACAGGAGGATCACTAGGAGTCTGGTCTGTATTCTGAGGCCCTGGAGATGCTGCACTAAATATATTGTAAAAACCCTCAAAAATTGTGTTCTCTTTATATTGTAATGTTATGGCTATCGCTCCATCTTTCCCTTAAGATCTTTGCTTAAAAAGTAATCTAAATGCGGGGGCTGGTGAGATGGCTCGGTAGAATAAGCACTTGCCTGACAAGCGCAAGGTTCTGAGTTCAATCCCTGGTACCGCAAAAAACAAAGAGACAAACAAAATAAATATTTACACATGAACACTGAACTTAATGTTAACTTATAGCTATTTACTTGTAAAAGGATATCTTTTTACAACAACGTAAATATGAATTTGAATGTAATAGTAAAATATGCCAAAGAAGATTTGGCAACATGTCAAAGAATGATGCTTCTTCACTCTCCTGTCTTTTAACTAGTCATCTTAGTTTTCAAACATGAGATACAAGTCATCAATTTCACTGTGACTTAGCAATTTATTTACACAGTTTTACTGCTGCAGACATAGCACATCTGAGTTTCGAGTTTGCTGAAATATTGTTATCCACATAATTCATTTTCTGCTGCTTCAACAAGGTGTTTAGATTTGTGGGAGCTCCCATTTGAGGTTGAAATTGAATTGAAAATTCATGTGAAGGCTGTACAGATGAGGCAAGTCTGACTATCAGAAAAATATCCTTTAAATTTACTTTCTGGTTTGGCATTAAAACCTTGAAAATACTTCCCATTATCATATTGATTTGAGTCAACAAATATAACTCAAGTCTAAGATGAGTGTATGTTTATCCCTAGATATTTGTAATAAATTTCTAATGCCTTGTATGTTTTTTACTTTGAGTTTAATGTAAGTTATTAATCTTTACCATAATTATTTATTGGTTCTTTATGGGTAATCCTCACTTATTAAAGATGTTATTGATCTAGCTGAAATTAACAATTCCTCATTAATTTGTAATTCATCTTTCAGTGATAACCATAAAATGAAGGTTGCATCAACCATAAATTTATTTAAAAGCAGATCTCATATATAAGGTAGAAATAAGATAATCACAGCTATTTTTTGTGGGGTACTACAGAATTCAACAATGAAAAACTTTTGAAGAATAAAGACTTTTCTTCTTCCCTAACACATTTGCCTTTTGTTTAGAGAAATTAGAAGATTTTCTCAGAATCTGGGAAGGAACAACAAAAAAATCCTCTCACAAATCTATTGACAGGCAACATCATAAACACAATTATAGGGACTTATAGTAGTACAATTAGCAATACTTATAACAGCTAGTGAAGTTTAGAGATGAACAAACTTTTTTCATCAATGGGTTTGTACTTTATACTACAGAAGCAAACATTATAGCTATATAACAAAACAGAGTGTAAATTGGAACTATGTATTTAAATTAGTTCTCCTGAGTTCTGTCTGGATACCTCCCCTTCATGTACCTGGAGTCTTCCAGGCAGATTAGCTCACCCATGTTATCATTTGCCACTTCACTGCTGAGTAGATCCTCACCATAAATCTGGTTGTAAGCCTGGAGCCCTGCTGTGCCCAGTGGCAACTTCAGCTTACCTGGTATAGTTCTGCTGAACTTGAACTTGCCCTGCCAGGCCAGGCTCAGGTCTGGCTTCTCAGCTCTGCTCCTTTTGGCTGTGCTAATTGTACTACTATGAATAGGACACCATGCATGCCTTAACCTCTTCTCCCTTGGGTAACAATATTGGGAGGTGTTTAGGTATAACCTCACCAAAGCCATATACCAAAGGACAGGGGAAGGTATGTCAAAAGAAAATCAATATCTCACTGTCAATCACTAGAAAAGGCAAAATCTTGGAACACACACAGAATAAGAATCTCTGACACAAGAGAGATATCCAAACAACAGACCCTTTACAGAGAGGTTCTGATAGCAGTGATAAGCTACCCATGATCAAAATTTCATAAAAATGCATCACAGAAATCAAAATAGACAACTCCCTTAAATGGAGAATGACAAAAAGAATGAACAAAATGTAATTTCAGGTCCTGTGCCCAGCCAGGACAAATTCAAAAGACAATAACATGGAAGAAATAGGTAGCAACACATCTGAAATCTCTGAAATAATAGCAACTGAAGTAGAGAAAGAACTGAAGAAGGGTACAGAGGAAATCAGATCAGAAATAATCTCACATGTAAAAATGATAACCATAAAGAACTACTAAGGATTTCCAAAGAAGACACTGATAATAAATAGAGGACAATAGAAAAATGATAGAAACCTTGAATGAACAATATAGGAGAGAAACAGAATTCATGAAGCAGATTCAAAGAGATATACAGGAATTAAAAATTCCATTAAAATGTAGCAAAACTATTTGAATGAAAGTGAAGATAAACTTTCAGATCTTGAAAACACCATTGCAGCTAGTGACCAGAAAAGGAAAAAAAAAAAAAAAATTCTTGAAAACAACAAAGATCCAGGAAGTAATATGTCAACAGCTGCAAAATGATGCAAAGATAAACAACATAAGACTAATAGGCATCAATTAGAAAGAAGGAACCATCACAAAGACAAAAAGAATATATATGGGCAGAAGTAATAGCAGAACACTTCTCTAATATGGGGAGACAATGTGACATTCAGATGACCAAGGCATATAGAACTCCAAATACTATCAACTCAACTAAAACTACACCCAGACATATAAATCCAAGATCCAAGAAATTCAGCACCAAAAACAATATACTAAAATTAACTAGAGAAAAGAAAAAGATGATATCTCAAGGAAAACGCATCAGAATATTGGCACATTTCTCATCACAATCCATCAAGTCAAGAAAGATTGGAGAGAATTATTTCAAGAAAACAAATTCCAAAACAGACTGATATACCCTATAAAACTCTCTTTCAAGTTTAACAGAAAAGGGATATTCTTCCATGATGAAGAACAAATAAAGAAATTCATAACAACAAAGCCAACTGTAGGGCCAGCAAGGTAGCTCAACAGTCTAAAGCACCTGCTTTGCAAGCCTAGGCAAGTGCACAAGCACCGGTTCGATCCCCAGCACCATATGCCTAGCCAGCCCCACCCTAATGATGGGCTAAGCCAGCCACAAAAACAAAACAAAACAAAACCCAACTCTACACAAAGTAATGAAAGACATTCTAGAAAGGGATTAAAATGACAATGACAACAGAAAGAACCCACCAAAAGTGCCAGACTACTAAACACAAGAGAAAAGTAAGGAGCCAACAAAAGGAAAAGTACATGACAAATATAAGCCAATACATATCAATTATAACCACCAATGTAAATGGACTCAATTCACCAAGTAAAGAAAGAGACTGGCAAAGAGCATTAAGAAACAAAATCCAACCATATGCTGTATACACGAAACACATTTAACCCATAAAGAAATTCATAGGTTGAAGGTCAAAGGATAGAAAACAACACTACATGGTCCAGGATCTCAGAACAAAATAAAGGTAATTATCCTGTTTGCAAACTTCAAACCCCAAGAATGATAAAATGAGATAAAGGTTAAAGGAAACTATATACTGGTTAGAGGAAAAACTGAAGAGGAAGAGAAAACAGTCATAAATATGTATGCACCAAATATAGAAGATTCCAAGTATATAAGACAAATTTTAATGGACATGAAAAATCTAATAACTGATTCACAATATAAACAGGACATTAACACTACCTTATCACAAAAAGATAACCCAAGAAGACAAAAAAAATTAACAAAGAGGCTGCAGAATAGAACCAACCCTTTGAAAAAAATGGACATAGTAGACATGTACATAGTACTCCAACCAACAGCATCTGAATATACATTCTTTTCAGCTGAACTTGAGATGTTCTGTACAATAGACCACATGCTAGTCTGTAGATCATGCTTACATAAGTGCAAGAAAACAGAAATTATCCATGCATATTATCTGACCACAGTGCAATGAAACTGGAAATAAATACAAAGGAAACCACAAAATAAATAAACATATGAATTAAATACTACCCTCCTCAGCAACCAATGAGTTGCAGATGAAATTAAACAATATCTACAATCAACAAAAAAAAAATTCAAACACAACTTACCAGAATTAATGGGATGCAACAAAAGCAGTTCTCAGAGGAAAATTTATAGTGGTGAACTCACTCAATAGGAAAACAGAACGACAACAAATAAATATGCTAATGGTACTCAAGCTTTTAGAAAAACAAGAGCAAACCAAGATAAAAGCCCAAAGACAGGAGGAAATTATAAATACTAGGGCAGAAATTAATGCAGTTGAAATAAAGAAAACAGTGTAAAAATTAGTTTATCAAAAAGCTGGTTCTTTGAAAGCTTAAATAAAATTGATAAGCCACTAGCTAACCTCATGAAAAAGAGGAAAGAAAAACTCAAATTCAAACAATAAGTAATGAAAAGGATGAAATTAGCACAGATCGTGTGAAAATTCAGAAGATCGTAAATGAACACTTTGAAAATCTTTATTCTCACAGAATCAAAGACAGAAGAAATGGAATTTCCTAGATAGGTAAAAATTACCAAAACTGAATCAAGAAGATATAAAGACTCTGAGTAACCCAATGTTAGCCAACAAAATTGAAAATGTAATTAAAAAAAAAAAAAAAAAAAGTAAGAAAAAAGAAAAGCCCGGGTCCAGATGGATTCACAGCTGTAGTGCTTGATATATTGTGTCATCTTGGCCAGATGACTCTGTGGCTCAGTTCCAATGCAGGTCCGGCTGGTGGGGGCTCACACCTGGGAGCACAATTGGTTCTGCCCCAGAGAGACTCAGCACAAAGAGATCATATAAAGGGGTTGAGGAAGTGAGGAATGTGCACTTCGTCAGAGGAACTTCATTCTTTGCATTCAGCTTGGCCTTCATCGCCTGGCTTGCAGTGAGCCTCTTCGGCCTCCAGCTTTGATCTGGCTTCGATCCTTCCCTTGCATCGCAGACTCTTCAGTGTCCATCATAGACTCTTTAATCTTCCATCGTAGACCCATTAGCTGAGGAATAGAGACTTGCATGGAGCACAGCAGCGAGCTTCAGACCTGGGGACCAAATTCTTCAGTCTGAGGTGTGCGACGCCCTCTGCACGCTCCCTCATCTGACTCTGCAGCTGACAGTTGTAAGCCAGTCTTGTAATTCCTTATACAATGTGTATCTTGTTATAATATCTGTTCCTTATATTATATCTGTTCCTCTAAGTAAAAGCCTGACCAATAAAACAGCTAAATTCTGTTTAAATTCTAAATTTAAATTCTAAATAAAAATTTAGAGAAGATTTAATCCCAATGCTCCTTAAACACTTCAATTAAGTTGAAAAAGGAAGCAATATTCCCAAAATGATTTTTGGAGGCAAGTATAATACTGACACAAAAAAACAGAGAAAGGTTCAGCCAAAGACAAAAAAGACAGACCAAACTGCTTCATGAACATAAAGGAAAAAATACTCCGTAAATTACTAGCAAACACAATATACCAAAGATGATACCCCATGATTCATCCTAGGGATGCAAGGATGGTTTAACATACATAAATCTATAAATGTAATACACTATATCAATAAGACCAAAACAAAAGAACACATGATCATCTTAATTGGTGCAGAAAAGGATTTTGACAAAGTCCAACAGTCATTCATGTTCAAAGCCCTACAGAAAAATAGCAATAGATGGCTACTACCTCAATCTGATAAAATCCATCTATGACAGAACAACAGCCAACATTGTTCTAAGTAGAGAAAACTGAAGGTGTTTATTCTAAAATAGTGAACAAGGATGTTCACTATCACACCTGTTCAATGCAGTCCTGGAATCATTAGCTAGAACCATTAGAAAAGAGAGAGAAGTGAAAAGAATAAGAATAGAGAAGAAAGAAGTTAAGCTATAATTATTTGCAGATGATATGATACTCTACTTGGAAGACTAAAAATTCCACCATGAAGCTCTAAAATTATTAAACAAATTAAGTAAAATAGGAGGAACACTCAAAAATCAATAACACTCCTCTACATAGATAACAAACTCAGTGAGTGAGAAATTAGAGAAACATATACCTTCTGAATCGTATTTTAAAAAATGAGATACTTAGGAATTAATCTAATGAAGAAGGAAAAAGATCTATACATTAAAACTTACAATATAATGAAAAAGATATTGAAGAGGATTTCAGAAAATAGAAATATATTCTTTGCTCTTGGACAGGAAGACCAGCATTGTGAAAATGGCCATACTCCCAAATTGTTACATAAATTTAATACAATCCATATCAAAATGCCATCAATGTATATCACACATTTAGAGAAAATATGCCTAAAATTTATTTGGAACCAGAAAATACCTAGAATCTCAAAGCAATCTTGGGCAAAAAAGGCAATTCAATTACAATCCCTGTCTTGAAATTATACTAGAAAGCTACTCTGATAAAATCAGGATGGTACTGGCAAAAAAAAGAAGACCTTAGAATTAATGGAATAGAGTCCAAGATGCACATACATCTACAAACACTCTCAGCCATCTTATCTTTGACAAAGGGTCCAAACATGTTCACTGGAAGAAGGATAGCCTCTTTAAGAAATGGTGCTGGAAAAATTGGCTTTCTACATGCTGAAAACTAATATTTGACCGTGGTTTATCACCATGCACTAAGCTAAAGTCAAAATGGATTAAAGATCTAAACATTAAAACAGAAACGCTAAATGTCCTGGAAGAGAAAGTAGGTGGAAATCTTGAAGACATAGGAGTAGGCAGAGATTTTATTAACCAAAACCAAACTTCATGGGAAATACTTCATTGAATCAACAACTGGGATCTCATCTTATTGAGAAGTTTCTGGATGTCAAAAGAAATCACCAATAGAATAAAAAGGCAACCCACACATTGGGAAAAAATCTTAACCAATAATTGCCCAGACAAAGGCCTTCTATCTAGAAAATATAAAGAACTAAAAAAAAGTAGGCCCCCACAATTTAAACACCCAATCAAAACATGAGCATCTTAGATTGTCCCAGTTACTCTTCATGCAATGCTAAGATAAATACCTGAAACTCAAAATGAAATAAGCATTTAGCTCACAGTTAACTGGAGGTCTCAGTTCATACTCAGCTGGCTCCAAGGCAGACTGGCACATGGCAAAGAACAACCTTTCATGGCTATAGCAAAGAGCCAAGCAAAATGGAAAAGTAGCAGCAACAATGGCAACAGAGAGCAAGCCTGTCTCTCTGTCTCTTTTGTTACATGGAGGCTATCATCCCCAAGCTGGATGTAGCATAATCACCCATAATCCCAGCAGTACTCAGACCCATAAGCCCAGCTTTGGATCATGAATTAATCACAGACTGTAGAACTGTACTCAATGACTGTGGATTTGAGTCCACAAATACACACAAGCCATAACAAAGGTGACTATACACTTCTTAGAGGAACAAATACAAATGGCAAGTAAATACATGAAAAAATGTTCCAGAGCACTCACCATTTGAGAAATGGAAATTGAAACAACATTGAGATATCCTCTCACCCCAGAAACAAAGCGTATCATAAAGAAATTAACTAATAACAAAAAACGGAGAGGCTAGTGATAAAAGGAACCCTTTTCCACCGTTGTTGGGAATGTAGACTGGTACAACCACTATGACTTAATTGTGGAGACTACTCAAAAAACTGGGTCTGGAAATCCCACTGAACACAGCTATTCCTCTTCTGGATATTTTCTCAAAACATCATACATAGTGATCTATGTCCACTCACATTTATTTATTTTTTATTATTTTATTTTTTGGTGGGACTGGGGATTGAACTCTGGCCCTTGTGCTTGCCAGGGAAGCACTTATTACACTGAGCCATGCACCTGGCCCCTTCACCCATGTTTATAGCAGCACAATTTGTCATAGCCAAACCTTGGAAACAATCAAAATGACCATCATCTTAGGAATGGATAAAAAAATTGCGTGTATTACTCTAACATAGTGAAAGACAAACTTGAGGACTTTATAGGTAAGTAGATGCAACTAGGGGCTTTACTCATAAATGAAATCAATCAGACCTGCATGTTTTGTCTCCCTAATGTGAGGACCTGAGACAATAAGTATACCTGAAAGGTATAATAGTCATAGTAAAACAGAACGAAACTGAACATAAGAATTAAAAAATGAAGATGAGGGAAAGATGAAAAGAGAGGAAAGAAAGCAAAGGGTAAAAATTATGCAAGTACAGATACAGAAAGGCTGAGATGATTGTATAATAATTTCCATGAGTTGTTTGAAAAGAGCAGTTGATATTTAGAATTTTCACTTGCTAACTCTGATAATATTTGTGATCTGAGCAACTACTTCAAGGACAATAATGTATAACACAAAACTCACGGTTGAATACTTTTCATCTTGGTCTTCTGAATTGGACCATTTCTAATGTCTTATCAATTATTTTATATTCTCTTTTAAATAATTTTTTGAAAATTTTAAAGTAAACAAGAAAAACATTAAAGTTTATGGAAATCAAGCATTAATATACAATTATTTGTCTAATCTTGTATAACTGTTAATATGAGCAAGAGATTGTATTTAGGACAATTTGTACAGGGTGCACACGGTCTCACTATGTACACTAGACTCTTATTGATTCTCCAGTTTACACCCTCAAAAGGGCTGGAATTACAGGCTGGCACCACTTACCCCCGGGGGTGGGACCAGCAAGGCAGGACAGAGGATGGAAGCCACTGCTCCTGCACCTGCTTGCAGGCAGTTTAATATGCTGAGGTATTTAGCCAACCTTTGTCTTTGCTTTTTTTTTTCTTAACTCTTCAAAATGAAGTAAAATTAAATAAAAAATATAAAGGCAGTTGTGATTACTGAAGCTCCTCTGAAAAAGCAGAAGTGAGACTTTATTCCCTTTTCATTCCAGGTAGGCTACAAACCAATTTGTTGATATACTAGTTGATGAATTGTGTCAACTTGAAAAGTTTAAAAGTTTATTTAAGTGACTCAGCTGGGAGCCAGGACTTTCCTTTTAAACATCTTTATCCTGTACATGAGGAGGGAAGGACACATTTTGTGCTTTATATCCGCACCCCAGGGTAGTACGGAGGGAACGGGCTTGCTAAAAGCCACAACTGTTGTCCCTCCCTTTGCTTTTTGTTATTCTTTGCTGCCAGAAATGGCTGGGCTTTTTTTTTCTTGTCATGTGTTACATGGAGTCAGTCACATATGGACAAAAACCTCTACTAACTGTAAGCTAAATAATCTAATATTTTAAAAATATTTGTTGTCAGATATTCTGTCCCAACAACAAGTAAAAAACAACTGAGACAAAAGTTGATGCTCAGAAGTGGGATAGTTGCTGTGACTACCTGACTATATTATTCAAGAGCTTTTAAAAATGCCTTTAAAAAGATGAAAAATGTTCAGACATATTGCCTGAAAGAAAGAGGTCTTCAGCTGTTCTATATGGGATATTATGATCAGAGCTCAAAAGTGAAAAATGCTGATGAAAATCCTACCTATAAAGATCAGGCATGGGAGGTTTCTGCTGGGAAGAAGGACTACATTGGATGTTAGACACCAGATGTTGTGTGCATGGCTTAAGAAAAAGTTTGTCTGCATTTTGCTCATGTCCAGAGACTTTGCTTGAAACTGAGATTAAGCGCAATAAACTAGTTAATCTGCTAAAAAAAAAAAAAAAAAGTCCAAGACAGTCAAATATTAAGGCCATGGCATGGCTATTATTGAGGATATTTAGTCAGATTCATGTTAAAAATCAAACACAAAGAGCCCAACAGGATGATGATTTAAAAATTGTGAGTTTGGCCAAAAAGAGAGAAAGAGAGAGAGAGCACTAGAAAGCCTGTAAACTACAAAGATAGAGCTGAGATCTCCATTGCTAAAAATAATAAATGAATGAATGAATAAATAAATAAGATATCCTGAGGGCACCATAGGAGATGACAGATCTCTGCCCTGTACAACCTCAAAACTATAAGGCTGAGGAGCTTTGCTTTGAAAAACATAGAGTCCCATGTTCCAGAATGGAGGTAGCAATCACACCAGTTTCCAAAATGCCAATCCCATAAGAAATTTATTCCTCATAATCAGGATCAGAATGCTCAGCAATCCAGGCACCAAACCCTACAACCAAAAACAAAAAGAAAAGCAAAAATTAAAAAACAAAAAGAAACACCTGGCTATTGCTGCAGCTCACAGCAGACCTTGGCCTTAGTTTTAATCGCATACAAAGTTCTGAGGTTTAAGAGGTTTCCAGCTAGATTTCAAAAGTTTTGAGAGTCCAGACAATGTGCCCCTGAGAGGGTGATGTATAAAGTTGTGAGTAGAAAGTATATTCAATAAAAACCCCAAACATTAAAAAAAAAAAAAAGCCAAAATCATAGGTTGTCTAAAAAGGTACAAAAATTTGCCACAGATTTCCTCAAATGTTAAATGTAAAACTACAGGACTTAATGTTTGTCTTGTGCGATTTGAGACTTGCTTTGGTACCAGTGTTTGTATCTTGTTCTTTGTACCTTTTGGAATGATAAGGTTTTTCTTGAGGCTTTAAAGTTAAACCTGTTTAAATTGGGACTCGTATATTTCAAAATTGCTAAAACTGTTAGGACTTTGACAACTCCTGCAGAAACACTAAGTGCCTTTTACATAAAGAGATATACAGGAGTCTTGCCTAGGGGCAAAATGTTACAGTTCTAATGTAATACAGTGTTGATAGATTTAAAACCTGTTTTCATGGATTTTTAAAACTGTGTTATAATGTCAAAATTTCTAATGTAATACAGTGTTGATAGATTTAAAACCTGTTTTCATGGATTTTTAAAACTGTGTTATAATGTCAAAATTGTAAAATGTAAACAAAAAATGTTAAAAAAAAAAAGTTGTAAAATGTGAAAAGTAAAGGTCTTTATATCTAAAAACTGGTTTAAAGAAATGTGTCTGATTGTCAATTTGACAAGGGGTGGATTGTGCTAGTTGATATATGTGTCAACTTGAGGACTTTAAAAGTTAAAGTGACTCAACAGGGAGCCAGGGTTCTTACTTTGTAAACATCCCCATCCTGTGCAAGAGGAAGGTGTGGACATTGCCTGAGTTCTCCATTCCCATCCCAAGGCAATCTACTTATAAAATAAGTAAGAGCTTGGCTCCCTAAATGCCACTGCTACCTTGCTGTTTTCTGCCACCAGAAAAGGGTACCCTCTGCCATGTGCTGCTTGCTGTACAGCCACCCTACTATGGACTAAAACCTCCACTAACTATGAGCTAAGTACCCTTGTTGTTTTTTTTTTTTTTAAGTTTTGTTGTTGGACATTTTGTCTCAAGAACAAGTAAAAAATAGTCAAGACAGTTGGTGACCCACACACACAGCAGGACTTCCTTTTTAGTAAATCCATCATCACATACAGAACTGTACTAAGCAAAATTAGCTAATTGTTACTTATTCAAGTTGACACCAAAATTAACTATCACACTAACCACAAAAATACATTGCAGAGTTTTATACTTAACATATAAGTTGGGTTCCACCCAAAAATGCCTTTTAGGAAGGTGGGAATAAATTCATGATTGAGAAACACTGGCCAGGACTAAGAAGTAAGAAAAGGCACTGCACAATATGTACAAAGCATGGAGGCCTGGAGTTTGACCTGGATACAGTTTCTTAGTTTACCCCTTATTCTTGGATCTCTGCACAACTATTTTTACTTTTTATTTTTAACATATAGCTTGTTTGGGCATGTTAAGTATAGAAAATATTAGGCTTCATTGTGGCATTTAACACAACATAATCATATTACATTGGGGTCTTGAGCAAAATCTTTCATCTGTTTTAGTTGCTTCATTTTGAGCATGGAGGCAGAAATAGTATCTAACACATGGACTTGCTTGATTATGTGAATTGCTAGTGAGTAGTTTTGTCTTTCTCCATTAAAATTTAAAGAAATTTCATGGGGAAACTGTATCTTCTTATATAGTCCTACCAAATGTTTCCCAAGTAGCGATAGTAATTACATTCAGGTAACCAGTAAAGTTCTCTCATCCATTTCTGGACCAATCAGTGTTATCAGAGAATCAGAATTACATAGATTTACAAATTAGAAATATCAAGTTTAGGGCTGGTGCAATAGCTCAGCAAACTAAGCACCTGCTTAGGCAAGTGCAGAGACTGGGGTCTGATTCCCATCACCACTTGGAGGTGCTATCCCTGCCCACAAGCACTATGAATCAGCCACTGACTCTGGGCATGGTGATGCATACCTGTAATCCCAGCACTGGGAGCAGCAGCGGAAGGTTGAAAACAGGATGATCACTGAGTCTGAGCTATTTAGCGCATGCGCGCGCGCACACACACACACACACACACACACACACACACCCCCCAAAATATCAAGTTTTAAGATGTTGCTGGCTGCCTTTGGAATAAATTGCTGACACCGTGCACAGCTCTTAAATGTTAATGTAATTAATAGAACGAGAGTAAGATTTGTTACTTTAAGGGAAGAATATCAAGTTTCAACACTGCATTTAAAATTCTTTCAGAGTCTTACCTTCTATCTTTATTACACTTTATTTTGGGGTGTGTAAATGATATTGAAACATGAAAAGCCAGACAGTCCAAATAAATGAATACCTGTTGAGGTCAGTAGATCACAAAAACAAAGATGCAGAATTTCATTGAATGATGTTTTGCTAAAGGAGACTTGCTTCTAACAGACAATTGTATCCATTGAAAAGATCTTGTAGCTGACTTCTCACATTTGTAAAAGATTTTGACTGACAGAAACTTAAATATTAACCTACATCTTCAATCCCATGCCCTCTGGTGGTTTCCCAAGGCCTCTTTATTCATTGAACATTCAGATTACAGCTGTCTTTCTGCTTACTTAATGCAGGTTACTTTTGAATAGTCTCTTGGAGTCCCATACCTTTGTGACATTCAGGACTTCTGCATTGAATAAAAGAGTAGGATGACCACTGCACTCAGTCAGTTTTGGTGTCTTGAGCAAGTTTCTGATTAGATATGTTCTTTTTACTGCAGAAGAATTTTGACACAATCCACAGCGCTTGCAAGTGGTTTATACCCTGTGTTCCTAAGTGCTCTAATCCACAAATGCCCCTATTTTGCCTTGGATCCTATCCCAGGATCTCCTAGGATGACACAATGGTCCCACAGCTGGAAGGCAAAACTCATTTAAATTTGAAAATGAATTAAAATATTAGTTTTCTTAATATTTAAAAAGAAAAGGAGTAAATCAGAAGAAATAATAGTTTCAGTGGTGGGAGGCAAAGATGAATGTTCCATTGTTGAACAGCAAATCATAAAAGCAAGGAGAGTTCTGTGCTTAGGTTGAGTTTAAGAAATTCTCAGGGCTATGGAGATGGCAAGTAGAATAAATGCTTGCCTGGCAAGCACAAGGGCCAGAGTTCAGTCTCTGGTTCTGCCAAAAAAATAAATAAAGTTCATTCCTGTTTGGCCTGCCAAATAGCTCAGCAGATTAAAGTGCCTGCAAGTAGGTCCAGGGGCCAGGGGTTTGATCCCAGGCTGGCCATGCCAGGCATACCCCCAGGGCATACAGCAATTGAGACTGGGCATGGTAACATGTGCCTGTAATCCCAGGTCATGGCAAGTTGTAAACAGGTATATCACTATGAGTCAAATCTAGTAGTGAGACACTGAACATCCTGTGGACCCTTCCCTAAAATACACAAAAAATTATATATGTTTTATGTGATATATATATATATATATATATATATATATATTATGCAATATAAAATATATGTATATTTTAATAACTTTTATTATTTGTTATTGTTAAAATGTGTTACAGTTTGAATGTGTATAAGCTCCAGAAATTTATACACTTTTTGTTTGTGATTCAATCTCACTTGTTATAGGTAAAGAAAGAGACTTATTCAATGATATACAAGACAGTTATAAATGTGGTTTCCATACTTAAATTTTCTACTTCCAAACCATGAGCAAAATATGGCTGGGAATAAAACTTTTAACGAATTGCTACAGATCAGGTCTGCCCAGAGTTCTTATTCAAAGAAGGGTGAGATGTAGGCTGAGATCTCAGAATATCATTCAAATCAGGCAAATTTCATGCCACTTCTGCCAGTGTCTTCCTGTTTCAGTTCTTAGCCCTTCCAGAGGATCCCTTTTGATGCCCACCTTTGTGAAAGTATGGATAACTCTGAGTAGCCCAGCTTTAACAAGGGTTTTCTACTAGAATCTGTTATTCTACTCAATGGATTCTCTTCTAAAAGGAAGTTCAGTTCTGAAGAGAAGGAGCTTAACTAATTGAAAATACAATTTCAAAAAGCTTAAGTATTTTCTGGTCATGTTATACCATCTTGTATTTTTACAACCATTGCTGACTATGTAATGGTGAGTGAAAACCACATTTATAAGCACTTAAATGAAGCTTAGAGTATAAAATTATTATTACAGTATTTAGTGTTAGTTTTCTCCAAAAAAATCAAATATTTTTTCTACTGTAGCAGGCATGCTTTTTCTCTTTCTTCCAAGAGGAAATGATCATTACAATTAGAGAAAAATTTTTTTGTCTTACTTACAATTATACTTTCATTTTTCCTTTAATATCCCACAGCAAAATAGTTCTATAGACAACTTTAAATTTCGTTTAAGTATAAATTACTTATTATCTCACAGATGTTTACTGAAACACTGGAACAGTGGTGGTAAATGTATTCTATACTGGTCTTTCTTTTCATTTCTTTTCTTTCTTTATTTGTTTCCTACCTTTTGAGACAGTACCTCACTATGTAGTACCAACTGGCCTTTAACTCACTATGGGTAGCCCAGACTGGTCTAGAACTCACAGTGATCTTTCTGCCTCAGCCTCCCAAGTGCTGCAATCATAGGGCTGCAAATCTGACGTGTTTTTCTTTTAAAGACAAAATATATTAATATATGTATTGGTTTGTCTAGATGAAAATCTCAGTATTCAGGTTTAATTGCAGTCCTGGCGTTTTACAGTAAATAAGTGGGATGTGGGTTTCACGTTGACATTCGGTCTTTAAAACGTTCTTTGTCACCGCTCTAGATTATGCCAGATGCAGTTTTAGGTGATACAGCAATGAATTAAAAAAACCTATGGTAGAGTTATAGAGGCAGTGAAGGAATAAATCAGAGTAGGTTGTGCTATTAAGTGAATTAAAACAAATTAAGGAGGTAGTAAGGAGGTTGCTACTTATCCAGAATGATCATGAAAACTCCTCAGAAGAAGGGGCATTCTCATTTCCAGTTTGCTACTCACTGGGGAATAAGCACACAGGAAGTGTGGCATTCTGAATTATGCGCAGTATTCCCACTCTACCATCTTGGGATTCGTGTGTATGGCTGAATAATTCTTATGAAGGAACTTCTCTTAAAGAAACAGACCTAGGAAGAAAAAAGTAGAACCAGGTATACCTGAGTACAACTCTACCTCTGTGTTGTTTCCTCTCTTATATGCACCTAACCTTGTTCCTCTGACTGGTAGTACTCTAGAGTGAAACCCTTAATAATGCTCCACTTATCCAAGCCTCACCCTCCTGAGAAGAAGTGCAGACTCAAACAACTCTCCAGTCATTCATGTTAAGAGAGATGCCTTGTTCCAAAGAATCACTGGTTCTCACTGAATTTTATACAATTCGCAGGTGCTTTCTTCTTTGTTCACCTAGAGCAAAGTCAGAAATATGCACTCCAAGTTCTCATAAGTGAATTAATAGAACATTTTCTTCCCTGAGTAATCTCAACAAAATACTCATAAACTTAAGTCAACCAAAGTTGAATTAAGCTTCTTCTCCCCACAAAACCTTGAAATTTGACCCATTTATCCTCGAGCAAATACTGAAATCAGGACTTAGGGCATCAGTTTCTTTTTTTTTTTTTTTTTTTTTTTTTTTTTCCTAACAGTCTGTACAAAGAGCTGGGTGACCTCAGGAGAAAACAATCCCTAATTAACAATTCAAAAACACCACCAGCTCCCTCCACTCCCACACACCCAATTTATCTGACCTTATTTATTGCTCTCATAAAACGGGAGGAGGCCTGCCTGACCTTTGAGACCTTAACAGATAGACTTCTTAGCTGGATCTTTCTTTGTTGCACTCCCCTTACTTAGGCTGCAATAACTTCTTAAAATCTAATCTGTCCTCCTCTAAGGCTACACTTACTAACTACCAGACTTTTGTCGATGTTTAAACATTTATTTGCATTCAACAGATGTGGATGAGATCTGCCTATATTGTAACGTTGGGGTGAGGGGTCCCATGAACGAAACAAACAATTTCTTTCCTATTAGAGCTTATATTCTGTTTTGAAAAGAAAGATAAGTCAGGTGGTGCGTCGTGCTGAGGAGAAAATTAAATCTAACAAGAGAGTGAGGTGCCTGTGTTGTATTGAAAAGGTTACATTTTTAGATATACTCAGGGACACGTGTGGGATATTTTTACATTTTAGAGCTGATGAAAGGGATGAAAGGAAAGACTGTAAGGCAATGCTGATCACTGAGGCTTTGAACACAGGAGTTGTGTGAGCAAAAAAAAAAAAAAAAGGAGTTGTGTGAGCTCAAGTAAGGACATGTGCTAGCTTTAACCCACCCAGCTGGAAAATGGATCTTTTAAAACTAGGGATTTTTTTAAGGTATAGTGTATTTCCAAGCTTTTTGACACAAAGAATGCAAACTGTCCCCACCCCCAACCCCTAATCATGATGCCAAGGATACCAGGTGCCCTGTGAACCACTTCTTGGCTAAACCTACATATGAACATGTTGTAGCTTTGACTTTACAGCCTCTGTAAACTGAAGCAGTTCTGTGCATTCAATGAGGGGCAGAAGAGTGGTTGGACTAGGTGTCACCCAAACTGGTCAACATGTAAGTAAAACCTTTTGTTTCTGAAGATTTTCTTGTACTTTTGGTTGTATGTATGAACTCAGTCGCTGTCTATAAACTCAGTCGCCTGACAGCCAAGGCTGGACTAAGGTCTGATGAAGCTCAGGCTGGCAACAGAACAATTTGGAGAAGTTTACACATATTCTATTGCTTTGTTTTCAGACAGGTTCTTGAAAACTAGTGGAACTGTGAGGTAAAGTCTCAGCAAAAATTTTGGAGGGTACAGATCACATAGCCAGGCAAATTTCCACTCCAAAGATCTCAGAGCAGTGTTGCACTAAGAGCAACAGCAGCTTCTTGGATGGATCACCTCCCATTAATTTCTGCTCATTCCCTTTTGATTTTCAACACTTCAGAACAGTACAGCACCACAGTCAATTACTGACATATCCAAAATTAGGGTTAGTTTGTGTTTTCAGAAGTTATGCAATCTAGGGCTTTCTTTACAGTCAATAATTTGAAATGAAGTGTCATGTGGTGTTTTGACAGTGTTTTAACATTGTAACTCACTTAAGTAGAACATTTCCTTTTCAAATGTTTTCTGTGATAAATCTGTCAGACTCTAAGACAATTTAGTTTTTTTCTAAAATGTGACACTGACTCAATGTCATTTTCATGGAGACAAAATGGCTGAAATTTTTTGAAAGCACAGAGACCATATTTAGGAATTACTTGTCTTTTCTCAACAGACTCATCCATCTGTAATTAGATAATATAACTCAAATGCAGGCATAAGAATAGATTGTTTCTAGAATTTACAATGATATTAAATGTCAAGGCAACATTAATTATTCACTATTTTATTTATAAAGCCCAATAAAACAGCCCACATGAAGGCAGCTATTTTTCCCATTATATCTTTCCCAAGGATCACTTCTTGGTCTTTTGGTTAAAATCAGCTGTATATCTATCCCAACGTACACTATTGGCATCTAATAAATTTGTCATAAGTGGCTTTAAAATAATATCTAAACTTTCAAATGGGCAGCACTTAGAATAAAATGGAGAAATTGGAAACTTCACTTTGGAACAACTATTCAGAGACAACTATTTCATCTCCACAGGGACTTTACGACAAGTAGTTACCTGATATTTAAACTCACTCTAGAAGGGCTGGCAAGATAGTTCAGCCGACTCAGCACCCCCTTAGGCAAGCTCAGAGACCAAGTTTGATTCCAGGTGCCACGCACTGCACTGGCCCTGCCCCCAGGCGTGCTGAGCTGGCCACTGCCACCCAGGTGTGGTGATGCTTGCCTGTAACCCCAGTGCTGGGGAGGCTGAACACAGCAGGATCACTAGGAGTCTGAGCTGCATAGTTAGACCCTGTATCAAATACATAATAAATAAATAAATAAACAAACAAATAAATAAATAAACTTACTCTAATGATCTATCCAAGATCACTCAAGAAGTACTAATATAACATCATCACTAAACTGTTGCATGTTTCCCAACCATAATAGTAAATTATTAAAATTGCTAAAATTATTCCACATTATCTAGGCACTAGAATAAAGGTTTTTATATGACATTGCTCATATCTAAGCTAGAATAATATTAAATCACTCCTTTCTCCTGGGGTACTTCAAATCAATATGTAGGATACTTATATAGCCTTTCCTGCTGTAACTATATTAAATTATTAGCTCACAGTGATTCGTGTCTCTTTCAAGGAAGGAGAGTTTCACTTGAAGCTGAATTTGAACTTATTTTCTTGTTTGTTGGTTTTCTTTTTTCCTGTATTTTAGGGAAGGGTCTACATGGTGTTCAGGGTCTCACTACAAGATTAGACTCAGTGATTCTCCTGTTCACAGCCTCCTTAGTGCTGGGATTATAGGCGTGCACTACCACACCCAGTGTCAATTGCCATCTCAGTGCACCCTGGGGGCAAGGCCAGCATGGCAGGCCCAGGAATGGAACTCCCAGCCCTGCACCTACTTGCAGGCACTTTAATCCACTGAGTTATTTGGGTGGTCCTCTTATTTTCTTGTTTTGCTTTCAAAGAGTTATATTCAAAAAGCATTTATGTCTATTTGTACTATTCTCCTTTATTTGGGGGAAATATATACATGTAAGAAAATATACAATTCTCTAACTTTTCATCTTACCTCACTAAAATTGGCTGAGTCTTTATGTCTATTCAAGGCAGATTTTAATGGATTGATTACTGAGCAAAGAAATTATTGCTGTTTTTTTTTCTTCTTCTTTTTGATATAGGTATTTGTACTCATAACCTCATACTTGCCAGGCAGGCATTGAAAGATTTTATTGCTCTGTTTCATCTAGTCTTTGAAATATAGAAAATTAATTTGGAATCAAATTTCTATCATTTAAGTTATGACAGTTAATGATGTTATCTTCTAGGCAGTTGAACATTTACACTATTTAATCTTTAACTGATTAAAACTTTACTATATAGGGCCAGCAAGATAGCTCAGCAGTTTAAAGTGCTTACTTAGGCAAGTTTAGGCAGCCTCAGGAGACCACCCCGGCACCACATGCCCCACCTTCAGCATGGGCTGAGCCAGCCACCACTCCAAAAAACACCTGGATTATAGAGCCATGGCTCCTATTTGAGTAGGACTTGAAACTGGAAGTGGATGGTACAAAGTAGTGACTGAAGGACTGCACTGATGTGAACTGTCTGGTTTCCCAAAAAGGAGGATGCTGTAGAACTTGGAGTCATTGTATTTAGTAGGGCTAGAACCTGATACAACTTCAAAGAGTTAATATATGACCAAAGGTGTTATTTTTAGTTAATCAGAATAAAAGATATAGACATTTAAATGTCAAAACAATATTATTATTATAAATCTTTCTTTTCAATAGACTAAAAGAAATTAGTGCCATAGGTATCTTAGTTATATATATATATATATATATATATATATATATATATATATATATATATCTTCGTTTTTTTTAATCTTTTCGCATCCCACTTTCTCTTTGTGGCTGAGTAGTACTCAACTGTATAAAAATACCACATCTTGTTTATCCATCATTCAGCCAATGAGAATTTGGGTTGTTTCTAAGATCTAGCTATGACAAACTGTATTGCTGAAAACATAGGTGCACATATACTGCTGTTGTACCTTGTTTTGAATTCTTGTAAAGGAAGATAATCAAAAAAGAAACAGTTGGGTCAAATGGGACCTGCAATTCTAGTTTTTTGATGGGTTTCCACGTGGATTTCCAGTACCAGTTCATACTCCCTCCAACAGTAGAGAAGGTCCCTTTTCTCCTAGCCCCTCCAGCATCTATTATTGGATAATTTCTTGATGACAGCCATCGTTTCTGGAACAGATGAAATCCCACTGCTATTTAATTGACATCTTACAAGTGACTAGTGATGCTGAATATTTGTTCATATATTTATTTGCTGTTTGCATTTATTCATCCAAGAAGTTTGCATTCATCTCAGGCACCAAGTTTTGAACTGGGTCTTTGAATTTGTGAGATCTGATATTTTTTATTTGTTTAAGCATTCCTAATAGTAAACTCTTGTCTTTGGTACAGCTGGAAAACACTTTTTCCACTATTTTTGGTTATCTTTGCATACTGTTGGTTTCTTATACTGTGTGAAAGCTTTTTAATAAGATGAAATCCCAGTTATTGATTCTTTCCGATAGATCCTTTGTGTAATTAGTCATATTCATAAAGTCTTTGCCTACACCAATTTCTTTAAGATTTTTGTTTATTCTCTCTTTCAGCAGACTTGACATTTCTGTTTTAATACTCAGACTTTTGAACTATTTTGAATTTAGTTTAGTATATGATGAAAGATATTGGTCCAACTGTAATCTTTAGCACATGCAGAAGCAGTTTTTCCACCACCATTTATTTAAGAGGCCATCTTTCTTCCAGTGAATGTGTTTGGTGCCTTTGTCAAAGGAAAAGTGGATGAGTATGTCTGGAATTGTTTCTGCAAATTCTAATCTGTTCCATTGAGCTTCAGGTCTTTTCTTCCAGTACCGTGCTATTTTTATCACAGTAACTTTGTAGTACAATTTCAAGTCAAGGATTATACTGCCTCCAGCCTTGCCCAGAATTCATTTTGCTATTTTAGGATTCTTCTGGTTACAAATGAATTTTAGGTTTGATTTCTGTAATTCTGTGAGATATACTGTTGGAATTTTGATTGGAATTGCATTAAGTCTATATAACATTTTTTAAAGAATGGTCATTTTCTACTGTTTAGTTCTGCCCACCCAATCACAAGGATATTTTTCCCTTTTCTGATATTCTTTTCACTCTCCTCATACAGAGTACTGTAACTTTTAATGTAGAGGTCTGTTATATGCTGCCTTATGGTTTCCCTTTTTTGTTGTTCTACTGAGAAAGGTGTTGATTCCCTCATTTCTGTCTCAGTGAGATTGTTATTCTTGTATAGTAATGCTATTGATTTCTGCATGCTGACATTGTACCCAGCTATGCTGCAGGGGCATTTTTGGAGTTTTGTATGTAGAATATCATGTAATTTGCAAATAATAGTAATTTTATTTTTTCCTTTAGTCTAAGGATACTTTCAGCCTCTTTTTTCTCCTGGACACCTGCTTGTTTCTTCCTTATGAATTCCATTTCTCTCCTATGAGCATTTACGGCTTCCATAGTTTTCTTAAGCTCCTGCATTATTTAGTCTGTATCTGCTTTAGAATCAATCAGCATGGTTTGATTTTTGAGAAACATCTCTTCAGGTAAGTAAAAAAGTTATTTGATTTAATTGTTTCTACAACTTATTCAACTGCTCAGTTGCTAGCACTTCAGAAGGCCAGGTGGAGGTTTTCAGATTGTCTCATGGAGGTGACCCCTAGGTTATCTTTGGTGAACAGAATGTCTGGGGTTGCATCTTATTTAAGTGTCTTCTCATTTTATTTTCTTTTTAAATTTAATTCCTGGGGTGATATTTGTATCTTGCTTATGGTGTATTGTTTTCTAGCTGGCTTTTATAGCCCTTGAGAAATGACTACTTCTCCAAGGTATCTACCAATTAAAACTGGTTTGGGGGTTTTGAGCTTGTTGTAAGATCCCACATCTTTAGTTACTTGGGGAGGAAAAGTTGCTGCCTACTTGGTCCAACCCCTGGTTCCTTGGCATAGTTTCATAGTATTATCTATGGCCATCAGTCAATAGCAGACTTAGAATACCAGGAAGAATATCTGCTCAGATCAATTAGGTCACTTTTGTTCTAGTACCATCAGCAAGGACTACATCAAACAACCTAGAAATTGATAAACTGAGCTAATCATTAATTTTTTACCTTTAATCATATCAATGAGATTTGTGCTTATATAACAAAATCGAAAACACACTAGAAAATTATATGTATTTTAGAAGTCCTTAATACATCAATTCATTCTTAGTGGCTTAAAATATAAAATGGATTAGGGAAAAATAGGTAGAAAAGGAGGAATAGATTAGAAGTAAAGCTAGAGGATAAAGGGGATAAGCTAACTTTGAGAAAAATGCTTGAGAACACTGGCAGGAAGAAGAGAAAAAGAAGAACAGAACAGGAAAGCAATCACAAAGAGACTAGAAACCATATTCACACTCATAAAAATGAGATGATTTATCATTGAAGGAGGAAAAATTCAAAACAAAAAACAGAGAGAAAGCAACAAAGAAAGAGAGAGAGAGAAAAGAGAGAGAGAGAGGAGAGGAGAAAAAAGTCCACTTTGAGGTTTGTCTTACCAGTAGAAAACATGTGGACACACAGAGACAGAGACCTGATCTATGCCAGTCTATCCTAGCAAGCCAGAAGTAGATTTTTGGAAGGAAAGTGGACAATCTCAATGAACCTGCCCCTTTTGCACCTGATCTTAGCCAAAAAGCAGAGAAGTGATAGCCTGTATCTTCTGGCCAAGACAGAACTATTCACCCTGAAGCCATTAGCACACCTTTCATGGGACTGAGCCAAGCTGGAAACCCCTAGATGGAGTCTGGAGCAGTTCTGAATTCTGAACTCTGTTGGCCCTTCCCTAGAATGGCTCCGTGTCAATCACTCTTGTGTGGGATAACTGAGCCCTCAGTACTCACCACCAAGTGAAGTCCTTCATATCCACTGCTTCCCTCCATGGCTGCGTCTCTCTCTAGAGGCCTCTGGGGTCACTAGTCGTCAGCAAACGTCCACAGGCTTGAATCACTCTTTGACTCTGAGTCTCCTCTCAAGAAACAGGTTCCACTTCCTTCTTCTTCGTTGAAGTTTCTCTCCAAACTCTCCTATGGGCTTCAATTCATGCTTCAGATCATTCCTGGGTCCAGGTACCCACTTCCCTTCTTCTTGTCTTCCTCATGTTTATATATTCTAGCATGTGGATGACAACACTCAAAGACTTTCTCTGCTGCTCACCACTCTGCCATCTTGGTGCCTCTTCCCTGTGGGAGACAAATGAATTGTTTCAAAAAAAAGACAAAACATTAATGACTAGATTCTGCCACTTTTTTCTAATTTCAGCAAAACTCAGTGATTTTTGGATGGAATGGCTATTGTTTCTTTTTTTTTTTTTTTTTTTTTTTTTTTTTTTTTTTTTTTTTTTTTTTTTTTTTTTTTTTAATTTAGTGTGGGGTCTACAGAGTCTCACTACACAGACCTAACTAGTAGCGATTCTCCTGTTTTTCAGCCTCCCAAGTTTTAGGATTACAGATGCACTTCACCACACCCAGTCTCACATGCCATCTCAGCATGCCCAAGGGCAGAGCCTGCATGGTATTCCAGAGATTGAACCCTGCCCCTGCATCTGCCTAAGCAGGCATTTTAGTTCACTTGGCTGTCCATTGTTTGTATTTTTGATACAACAAGTTTGCAAATGAAAACAGTCTATCAGAACAAAGTAAATCCCTGCCAGCATAAATATTATTTATCTGTTCATGCATTCCGTAATTATTGAGGACTGCCGTGAGAAAAATGTAATAGGAATAGTGTTGTTTTAAGACAACATCTCACTCTGTAGTTTAAGTTGATCTTGAAATCTCTATGTACTCCAGACTGGCCTGGAACTTGTAATGATTCTTCTGTCTTACCCTCCCTTCTGCTGCGATTACAGTCTTGCACCAACACGCTCAGTTTAGGCATACAATTAGGTCACCAAAAGTGACCTAATTGATCTGAGCAGATATTCTTCCTCATATTCTAAGTCTGCAATTGACTGATGGCCATAGACAATACTATGAAACTGTGCCAAGGAACCAGGGGTTGGACCAAGTAGGCAGAAACTTTTCTTCCCCAAGTAACTAAAGATGTGGGATCTTACTCCACCAAAAATAAACTTTCTTTCAAATGAAACATATAAATAAAGTCATCTGCAATTCAGTATAATAATTTGTGATTAATATAAGATCAAGATGCAGTAAAGCTAATTACAGGATCACTGGACCAATCTTAATGAAGGATGACTTTTCAGAAGTCATGTCTTGCCTATTACATGGAAAAAATAGAAGTTATTCAGATATAGATGTGGAAGTAGAGACGATGATGTTTTCACTATAGGCAAGATTCCCAAACAGGGAGGGAGCAGTGCTGATTTCAAAGAAGTTGTCCATCATGTTGAAATTATGCAAAGAAAGAAAACAAAAAACATGATTCACAGGGCAAGTAGTCTTGTCAGATATGACAGGCACTTGCAGTCTTTCCAAGTTCAGTCAGGAACTACTGAAGATTTGTAAGCCAAAAAACAAAATATAAGTTCTAGCACTTGGGGATGAGTGTGAAATTCATCAACAAACTTGATTTTAAAAAAAAAGAAGAAAAACCTTTGAATCTTAAGATCAACTCCTTTTTAGTCTACTGAAATGGTAAAATACAAATGGCCAAGTCTAATAGAGTAACAAATAAGTATTTTTATTTTCTTAAATTGTTAAGAAAAGCTATTATGATTAATTATAAAGGCTATTTGAAGGCAGAAATGCCCATTTCGTATTAAGCTCTATCTCTTATCTGCATATTCAAAAAGAAAGCAAAATAAGAGCAATGTGTGTAAAAGTAACCTCAACATTTGAATTTTAAAATAAGAAGAGAGGGGGCAGGTAGACAGTTTAGTAGAATAAGTGCTTTCCTGGCAAGCACAAGGGCCTGAGTTCAATCCACAGCTCTTCAATAAATAAATAAATAATAAGAAAGATAAATAATAATTTCATTTTTTGTTCAATGGTGCATATAAACCTCATTAAAAAAAATCTGGCCAAATTTTCATAGTGAAGGATTATAGCTAAGCACTCTTGCTATGTACATCTGATTGTTCCCCTACATGCCTTAATTATTATGGGATAGATTATTTGAAAAACAGAGCATAACATAAAAGGATCATACTATTACATTTCATAAAATTATAAAGTTTTGACAAGTTATTTTAATTAGTCTTCAACTAATTATTATACAACTAAATCTTTGAATGCCTAGTATTGAGTAAAGCAAATTTAAGGTAATAAAAACCTAGAATTTTCTCAACTCCAGAAATTTACCGTGATATTACCATCATACTCATTTGTTGCATGCCTTTTAAGAAATGGCCCTAAAGCACCTGCCTAGGCAGAGCACAGCGGCCAGGACGCAATACCCTGCATGCTATACCTGCATCATCCCCAGAACACGCTGAGACAGTGATTGAGACTGTGCGTGGTAGTGAGCTTCTGAAATTTCAGCACTTGGGAGGCTGAAAACAGGAAGATCACTCGGTGTCCAATCTACGTAGTGAGACTCTGTAGTCCTTGGAGACTGCACCAAATGCGCACACACACACACACACACACACACACACACACACACACCTATTCTAGTACTGCCCATACCTACTCTTGAATAAGAGCAAAGAGCAGTTTAAGTAAAAACATAGTTCAGCAGTTAATTTTAAAAAAATATATCCTACAACGAAAATTAAGATCAGGCTCTCAAGGAAAGGAAAAGGAAAAGAAAGAAAGAAAATAAAGCTAAAAAGAAAGCTATCAGGTGATCTGGCTATCGTTGAACATGTTTATTCAAATCCATTTGCTATTGCTCTGAAAGTCCACTGCAACTCCTCTTTATTTGCTTATTGGTGGCTGTACCGAATAGGGGGGTCCAATCACTTTCACGGGGTCTCTAGCTTTTCCTTTTCCCTTCTTCCCACTTCACTTATGTGTGCTACCACATTCTTCCTTCCACAAATTCTTCAGAAGTTTTCTTATCCTGCAGTATCCCATCCTTTCTAGGAATGCCTTCTCTTGATTATCAATTCATTTTTGTAGTGCATTACAGTCTGGTTGCTCTTCGAAGAAATGAGGTTGAGCCTTGCACTTTAGGAGGGAAAGCACTTGCGCCCACTGCAAAGCACTATTCGATGGCCTGGTGGAAGGGAGATGGGCTGTGAACCGACTCATTCATTGATGTTTTGTTGCAGAGAGATTCTAATGTCTCATCACTGTGATGATAGCTTTCATTTATAAGGCAATAAAATTTGAAAGTGAAATAAATTTTGTCAAAATGAGAAAGTAGTTTTATGATTATTAGACAACTAAATTAGTTCTTTGGAGTTAAGTTGTATTCTACTATGCTCTAAATTATTTCATACTGTTTTTACTTTTCTTCATGAGCCACCATTCCTCTACAATTAGTACAGCTAATGGTCTTAGAAATCCAGACTAGGGCTTGAAGTTGCAATTGTCTTTCTATTGTCTATCAAAATAATTTATCCATAAATTAAAACACGAAAAGTATGACAATATATGGCTTTAAGGACTGCAGATAAGATTCATTAAGAGGCAGAATAAAAGAAGAAGGTTATCACATGCCATTTAGTATTCCTGAGAAAAATCCAAGAATATTTTTCTTAAGTCTTTGTGAATTAAATAAGGGCTTTGACAGCTGATTGTGTTTATAATTCATGGGAAATTTTAGGTTTATTGTTAGGAAATTGTAATACAGTTAGAAATAATGTCAAAGCTAAATGTTTACAATATAATTACCATTCTTGCAGAAAATTTATGGTTAGGGAAAAAGAAAATTAGACAATCTCTCAAAAGAATGTGTATGGCTAGGACTTTTGTGCATAGAAGGACATAATGGTAGTATTTCATAATAATCACTGTAATTAAAGAGTAACTTTGGGATTCTTACCCTTTCATAATTACATTGAAGGTGGTTCTCTATAGCGAGAGACATTTTCACAGAGGCAGTTGAATTTATCAGTATATGAAATATCAGAAGATGGAGGTCACTATTTCAAGACAGAAAACATCTGCATCAAAATAGGCATTGATTTCTGTATACATTCTTTGCTCAAATGATTCCAGATGCTTTCTGTGCATTGCAAGTACCAATTGTAAGACTGATGTTTCCCAATAATTCTGGCGTTCTATGATAGTTGTCTTCATCCAGCTTCAACTTCAGTTAATTTATTCCCATCATAATTTTAACTTTCCATGCTTAATGCCATCTTAAGTGTAAAGAACTTTCACTTACCTGTATGTTTACTTGTAATGCAGGCTTTCCTTCCCTGTGCTGTGGAACCTGTTTTAAGTACTAACTATAAACTGAAAATTCTGTGGCTGTGTATCCCATGAATGCCACTGAGTGACAGGAGGAGCTTTTGACCAAGACTTGGAAGCCAACCTAATCATTTTCTCTGTGTATAATTTTGAGCAGATTACTTTTCTTGCTTTGATAAACAGAGACATTCATAGTTATATCACTATGATAGAGAATAGCAGCAAATGGAAGATTCCTAGCATCTCATTAAATGTTGCAAATAACATACTTGTCTAGTGAATTGTAAATCCTTTTAGAAAGTCTTCTATGTCTTCTCACCACCTCCTGTATTTTCCAGATTGGGATCCTTTCTCCTACCTGTATTCATTCACCTTTCACCATTAATGATTATCACATGTGCATTGCAAACTACACACTGTCACAAACACTTGTATTTATTTTCATTTTAAAACAACACAACCATCCTCTGATGATCTCTGTTACTACTATTTTCATTCATTTATATGGGTAGTAAGCAAATTATCTAATTAGTCCAATGTTAAATGACTGGGGTGAAAGAATCCATACTTGAGTCCAGGCACTTTAATATCAAAATTTCTGTGTGGAGTGGGATAACCAATCTTCCTAACACATTCTATATATGTGAGTTCTTATTGTTACATCTATTTATAGATGTAACAATACCAAAACCTATTTTTATTTCATGTCCTACTACATCTTCAAATTCTATTGTGATGACCAGGTATATTCTATTTTTGCTGGATAGATACACCCAAACTGAAAGACTCTCTACACTCACTAGCCACTTTGTATCATCATGTCCAGAAACACAGTGGATAGCATTCCCTTTTATTTTTTATAATGCATTATTAGAAACAGAAAATTGAATGAACCTCAGGGATAAGGATTGTTGCTTCTAGCTCATTTACACATCCTATATTATGCAGAAATAAATGGACAACAGATAGTAGATAAATTAATAATGAAGAGTAATTGTTAAGTTCTATAGTCATCTTTTGAGATTTGCTATCTTGTAATGTGTCATCCACAGATATCTGCAGTATCTGGCTTACAATTATGACCCCGTACTGTTTGTGCTTTTTCTGTGGAAAACCAAGAGATCCTGAGATGGCAGAGTTCCCTTGCATGTTGTCCTCCTTACAGGTTCTGGCTCAACAAACCACCTGTTTTATTGAGCAGTGCTCAATGATATATCTAGGAGTTTTCTTTGGGGTAGTTGAGATTGTTTTATGGGACCTTATTTTACAGTCTCTTCTTACACCTAATTGGAAAGTTGTGGTGTTTTGGGAGCCAATGGACTCATTCAAATAAGTTGATTATATGATCTCATGGGAGCCAAGAGCTGTCACTTCATCATCCTGATACTACAATATCTGCCTCCCATATCCCCTGGGTTTTCATTCTTTCTCCACATACACCTTCCCAATGTGGTTCCATATGGCACAGCATTCTCTCCATCTTCAAGGTCTTTATATGTGACTGAGGAATAGTTGTCATCTGACCAGTGCTGAACCACCCTGCAACCTTCCCTCACTAATGGTGAAAGACCAGAAGGATTAAAATAGCATCTCTCACTTTGATATCTAAGCCATTCCATTTCCCCCTATGATTTTTTTCCAAAGAATATCATATAAGTGATGTTCTAAAGATCATCTAAGAGTAAGACAAAGCTGAGAGGCTTAGAAAGGTTCTCTTTTCTTTTTTTTTTTAATGGAAAAATGTCATATAATATTCAGTAATGACCTTTAGAATGCTCTTGCCTGTTTCACTTCCTGGGAGTGCTCAGTAAATACACCTGGGAGATGTTTTGGTGGTTAAGCTTCTTTAATGGTGCCTTGTGGTAGCTGAGACACTGGATTTGGAGTCTGGGTGGCCCTGCCCTTCAAGTGGGATGGGTGCTACAGAAAATTTGTGAACCCCTATAATCCTCAGTAGCCTTCTTCAATATTTTGGAATGATAACAGCACTCTCCTTAAAATACTTGTGTGGAGACAAAATAAGATAATCTATTTGAATTTTAGCACTCATGCTCATTCAGTGGTACATATTAAGTGTTTACTAAATGGTGCTGCTGTTGTTACCTTATCTTACCCCAAAAGAGATGCCATGATGTAATGTGCTAGAATCAAGATGGTAAACACGGCATGAAGAGTATTTTTTCAACTTTCTTTGAAAAGAATGGGGCTCTTGTCTGGTGAGATTTTATTGCTCAATGTCCTACTTATATTTGACTTTCACAAAAGGGGCAATAAAACTGGCCACTTTTGGGAAAGTCAAATATTTTATCAGTTATGATCTTCTTATGGCTATTGATTTCATTATTCCTAACCCCAGCAAGCTGCTCTAAATTTCTTCATTCCTTCATTCCAGCAAACCCAATCTCTCCCCCATTTGTCTATTTCACAGCCTCTCCTCCCACTACTTTGATGAGTGGTCTGCTGGGTAACCCAACACAATCTGTGGTAATTTTGTTCTCAGCTTTATTTGTCCATTATCTAGGCTCTTCCCATTCAGAAGTGTGTAGGTACTGATGAAGTGAAAAAAAATATTTTTTTTCTTGTCAGCAGCGAGTTATATGTCAACTACTTATAATCTAATAATTTTCTTCATATCCATTGCCACATAAAATATTAGCAGTAAGCAGTTGTACCTCCTCCAGAAACCATGACATAAATAACTTGCAGATGATTTCTCCTTTAACATTATCAAAAGAATTTTTCTAAAATTATAACACTTTCTATCTGTCTGAACACATAAAAACACTGGCAAGAATGACATATTGATACTTTGTTAAAATTTGTATACATTTCCCACTTGATTTCTTATGTTTCCAGGCCAATGACTCTCCATTCTGAAAAGGCAGTTATTTATTTTCTACATGGCATCTTTTGTTTCTTTTTATACCTGTACAGTAAGTATTTTATATAGCCAAGAGGCTAGATCATTAATTTAAAGACAACAGCTCTGAGTCCTGTAAATTTTTTAAAGCAACTGGTTTATTTCTCAGCAAGTTAATTTTTTCTTTTGAAAAATGAATTTAGGGAGCTAGAATCATATTATACTTTTTATTTTTCTTTTAAGAACTGCAATGATGTAGTTCATTCATTTAAAATAAAATTCTCAGTTCACATCAACGGTTGTCCCACAAATGTATCTGTGCAATTGGGGAAATAATGTTATTGAAAATATGAAATTTAGGGTCAGGGAGGCAGCTCAGCGGCATAAGTGCCTGACTGGCACTCATGAGGTCCCAACTTTGATCTCTCATATCACTAAATAAATAAATAAATAAATGTTAAATTTGGTGCAGGTTTCTTTTAGATACTATTTTTAAATGTCACCTTGGACCTTCTCATACATTGATTCTCTCTGGAGCAAGGATGTTTATGAATGAACAACTGAACATATATTTAATGAAAAATGCACATAAGCATGAAATATAGTTCCTGCCTGCAAGGAACTTACTACCAAGTGGAAACACATGGAATAGATACAAAAGCAGTACAATTAAGGTTAAAAATCCCCAACATGATAGTAACCTGATCAGTGATGAAATAAATCCATCAGTATATACATTAATAAGAATCAAATTATGGGTGGAGAATAATAGTTACTGGAGGAAAGGAGAGATGCTTAATGCTCTTTAAGCAACAACTTTCAATTAATGATCATTACCGGCCAGACATTAGAGTAGGTATTTAATGTTTGATGGATTTGAGTTTATGAAAATCCAAAAATATGGCTATCTCTACATCTATTTTTCTCATGGAGACAACATTCAGAGATAGTAAATCATTACCAGTTGGTCACAGAGGTGAAATTTGAACCCATAATTATTTGGCTGTAAAATCTAGATTATTTTTCCCACTTCATTTTGTAGAAATAAGCCAGGCAATGAAAAGTAGGATTTGAGCTAGTTGTTGAAAAAATAATAGCAGACAGAGAAGCAGAAATCTGCAGAAGAAGGACAAAGGAAACAGAGTAAATGGAAATAAAATGCTCAAAAAGGAAAGAATAGCTAGGATGGGGAAATGAATAAAGAACATATATAAACTAATTTCCATTAGTTCATTGAAAGGAGTAGCTAGTGTTTATATCCTTTGATCAATTGAACATGCCTATGTCTGGTAATCTGAGCAACTACTTTGAAGATAACATGCAATATAATAATTACTATTAACTACTTATCATCTTTTGAAATTCTATATCTTTTAATTATTCTAATTATCTTTAAAAATTAAAATATATAAAAATCAGCAAAAAAAGAAAGCAGTATATTTTACACTATAGAAACAGCACGAGAGTGGAGGCAGAAGCAATGGGTAAATAGTATTTCATGATGATTATATACTATTATCTGGATTAAATATCAGTAATGTTTATGAATGTGGTTGAGAACACAGCCATTGGATTCTGACAGATTAATTTAAATGCAGGCTTTTTCACTTATATATGACCTTCTTCTATATTATAATATAATATAGCATAGTTGTGCTGTGTGAAAGAGCTTGTATGGCTTGAGTGATATTGATGCATTTGGTATACTGTGAGGCTATTCATTCAGATTTACCCTAAGGGTCCTTCTCAATAGGCATGTCATGTATCAGTCAGAAGCCCTATTTTGTAGAAAGAGCTAATACATGAGTCTTGTGGAGAGATTCAGAATGTCCCCTGAAAGACTCAATTGATCATAGACAGGGGTGTGGAGAGGTGATTTAATCATGATTAGTGCTATAGCTTATGTCTCATTTGGACAGAGGGACTGGTTGGAAGAGGTGGGGTCTGGCAGCACAATTTGGAATAATGTATCTCCCTCCCTAGCTTCTTCTTTTGCTCCTGCTTCCTTTTTTACCCCTGCCCCTGTAGTACCAGGGATTAAACGCAGGACCCTGTGCTTGTTGGCAAGCACTTACTCTACTGAGCTATCTCCCTGGCCCGCTGCTTCTTTATTGCCACGAAGGGAACAGATTTTTTTCCACCAGACCATGTCTTCCTGCCTTCCTCACTTGGAGCTAGAAGACTATGGCCTAGAAATGTGAGTCAAAGTAAATCTGTCCTTCTTTAAGTTGCAGGTGTCAGATATTTTGCCCCTAGTGACAAGAAAGTAAAGATAACAACATTTAATCATTCACTTCAGGCTAATTGATTAGTCTCAGTATACTCAGGATGTAGGAGTCTGTATGCTCAAGTAAGGTCAAGGAATGGTTGGAAACATGATAATATGTTTTTGTTTTTGTTTTTATGGGGGGTGGTTGGTGGAACCGGGGATTGAACTCAGGCCCTTGAGCTTGGCAGGGAAGCGCTTATTCCACTGAGCCATCTCCCCAGCCCTTGGAAACATGATATGATTACAGTATTATGTCAGTGTCCTGAAACAATTGGAATGAGAGAGGGCATAAGATATTGTCACCAATGAAAAGACTGGCTACTTGGTTGACATATAGCTTAGCAGCATGGTCCTGACTCAGGTGATAGCAAGGAAAAAGACAGAGTTCATGAAGCTCAAATCAATAGGGAGAAGTATTGAGAAGACACTGACACAATACTGTAATCATTTTATCATATTTCCAATCATGCCTTGACCCTTTTTGAGCATATAGACTCCTAACAACTGCTCCGACATCCTGAGTACACTTCCTCATCAGTTCTTTCTTCTAGTGAATCCTAAATTAATTGGTCCTATAATAAAACTATACTTCTTTCCCTCTAAATTCAGTTATAGAAAAAAAAAAAAGATCCACCTAAATCTATGGAAATGTATACAATATCCATTTCTGGGGACATTTGAGTTCTAGTGACTTAGATTTCTGTAGCCATAGCGGATAGAGTTTAAAACAAGTGAATGAAATTCTTTAATATATTGAAGGTCATAAATAGTGCCACTTTCCAGCAGTATTTATTCTCTTTTGAGCTTGCTTTCATGACTTTTAGAGAGAATTGTTTTGTATTTACAAGCATAGTTATGCTATTAACAATATTCTTATATCACAAGTAAAATTGATTATATTATATTTAAAATCCATGTTTCCTGTTCCAAAGATTCTAGCTGCAATGCTCACTCATTCAGAATTGGCTATTACATTTCTGTTTCTCTAGGGCTAAATGATACCAAACTAAAGTAGGAAGAAGTGTTCATTATTAGAATACAGGGAAAGTGTGTGTATGTATGTGTGGTGTTTGTGTGTGGGGGTTGTGTGTGTGTACGAAAGGGAGAGACAGACAGACAGACAGAAAGACAGACAGGTAGACAGGCAGACAGGCAGAATGTACCCACAGATGTATGTGTGTGTAAATATGAAGAGTTGAGAGGAAAATTGTTAAATAGATTTACTGTAGTTATCTGAAGGATACTTGCTATAAAGTTAATATTTATAATTAATCCTGTTATGATAAGGAAGCATCACCAATGTCAAGGCAAGAATCAATACTACTGTGATATATGCCAAGGCAAGGTATATTAGTATCTCTTTAAAATAATTTCAAGATATTTCTTTACAAATATTTTTGTCCTCAAATTGTTGAAAATTTATATGAATTCAAATCTTCATAATTGCATGCTACATTATGTAAGGAAGTTCTATTGATACATATATTCCTCAAAAATAACACAATTTCAACAAATATTTTGAAACATTCAAATGAATGTGCAGACCAAGTCATCATAAATCTGCTTTTGAAGTTAGGAACTAGACCGATGTTATTGTTTCAAAGCTTCCCCTTTCTTCCACCAGCCCAAACAAAGTGCCATAATTCTGAGTAATTACACCAATACAGTTTTCTGATTATTTCTTACTACAGTTCATATAAAAAAGAATTTGCCCTGCTGGCCCTCCCCTGGGGTACACTGTGCCTGGGATTAAGCTTTCTTTTTCTTTCTTTTTTTTTTTTTTTTTTTTTGTGATACCCAGAATTCATTTTAGGATCTTGGGATTGCCTGCCCTTATTTTACTAAGATATCTCCCCAGCCATGACTGGGATTAAAACTTGGTAGGGCTCATCTGTAATCCCAGGGCTCAGGAGGCTGAAAACAAGAGGATCACTTGGAATGTGATCTGTGCAATGGGATCCTGTACTCTGTACTAAATACAGAAGAAGAAGAAGAAGGAGGAGGAGGAGGAAGAGGAGGAGGAGCAGGAGGAAGAGGAGCAGGAGGAGGAGGAAGAAGAGAAAAAGAGAATTAAATGTAAGATATAATGCTTGTCTTCAAAAAATGTACTTGGATACATGTAACATAGAATTTTAATAGAGAACATTCATAATCATAAGTAATTACATAGACTCTGGAGTATCAGAAAGCATAGATATGAAATGCTTTGGAAATTATGTAAAACCTAGCCATGTTAAATTATGTTAAACCTAGCATGTGTTAAATACTCAATGGTAAGGTTTTTTTTTGATGTGTTTAGTACAGTGTCTACAAGGTCTCACTATGAAGCTTGGACTTGTAGTCATCATGCTTTCAGCCTCAAAAGGGCTTGGATTGCAGGTGTGCACCACCACAACCAGTCTCAATCACTGTCTCAGAAATCCCTGGGGGCAGGATTGGCAAGGTATGTGGTGCTAGGGGCCAAACCCTGGTCCCTGAGTCCACCTAAGCAAGCGCTTTTATATGCTGAGCTGTCTACTGGCCCTTTAGTGGCATGTTTTATATTTGAATTAGAAGCATCATTCTTGTGTGTTCTGTGGCTAGCACTTAGAAAAGTAGCTTAGTGGACAATAAATACTTGCTGAATGAATGAAGGTATTTTATTTTATTCAGAACTTACAAACTCCCTTTGTCTCTCATTTTATAGATATTAAAACTGAGAACTTGAAAAGTTCTGTATGCTTTGAATCAGAGTAGCTTAAATAAGATTTGATCTCAGATGAATCTGCCACCAAACATCTTACTTATACCACTGAAAAGCTAAAGCTCTGTGGAAATGACCTATTTCAGAATCTGTATGAACAGAAACATGTAGTCTAAGAAAATTGTCCAGCATTCTATTCAAGTTGAGTGTTTTATAGTTAATATTGCAATGAATAACATCAAACTTAGAAGTTGTTGAAACTCATGTACCTCTGATTTAAATTAGTAGATTGTTCACACATCAATATTTAATTTCCAAATAACACAAGCATTGTTTTAAAAGGAACGTTACCATTTTCTTGTTCTTAAACATGAACAGATGGCAAGAACGACCTTCAGCTTTTACAGGATTTTTATATCCAACAGTAGAAAGTGCCACATGTAATATTCACACTTGACTAGACTGGTGACAACCATAGCTCCTGCCTTAATGACCTATGAGAAGTGCTCATACCAAACAAAGAGAAGAAAATCATACCATGAGTTCTTCCATGAAAGTTTAGCCTTGAAAGTGAGCTTTATACATGTTGCCAAGTAACATAATTTAATTGAAATAATTTCCCCTTTCCCCTTGTTTGCAAATATTTATATGGATAAGTTAAACACAAAATCATAAAATAATTAGACATCAGATATGCAACAAGTCAGCTATACTGAGATTAACAATGAAATGAGATCTTATTTATTTATACAAAAATATTTATCAGTGCTAACTATTCAAGACAATGTAGTACATATAGTACAATACATTACACAGAGTAAGTAAAAATATCATCAGATATCTCTACTTATCATCCACAGTATGTGTTTTTCTTTTGGTATTTTAGGGAAAGATTTGCAGGGTGTTCAGAGTCTCACTGCTAGATCAGACTCGTAGTGATCTGCCTATTTACAGCCTTTCAAGAGCTGGGATTACAGGTGTGGGCCACCATGTCCAGTCTCAATTTCTATCTCAATGCATCCCAGGGGCAGGGCTGGCATGGAAGTCCCAGGGATCAATCCCCACACACACCCCTGTGCCTGCTTGCAGGTGCTTTTATCTTCTGAGCTATTTAGCCAGCCCCACAGTATGGATTTTTGAGACTTGGAATTAATATGGATCTAGTTTCAAAATGACAAATTAGAGAACTTCCAATAATGACAAACATGCATTTTTTTAACTGAGAAAGACAAATATATTTTATCTATGTACTTCTTCTCATCCTCCATTGTCCTTAGACCCAGACCAATGTCTTCTTCTCTACCAAATTAGTAAAATCAGGGCAACTGCATAGAGTGACAGACCAGTGCTTTGCTAATGTGCTTTATCTAAAATGTCTTCTATAATCTTCTCAAAAGTTCTGTGATAACAAATTAGTTTACATATCGATTTATCAGTTACTGTTCTCCAGAGAAAGGGAACAAAATTGATGTCCTTTTAGGCACCTGTAGCCATATTTATGTACATATCTGAACATCTCTGCATATGGAGTGAGCCAACTTCTTATGATAATGAATTCTTTTTATGTTATAAGGGAGTGGATCACAGAATCATCTATGGAGAGTCTCACAATCAACCACAAAGCCCAGAGAGCAGGTGGTATGACTCCTGTGAAGATTTCAGAACCAGGAGAAGCACTGCCCTGAGTTCCATTCAGGTCTACTCTGAAGGCCTGAGCTCTAGGAAAGCTCATGGTTATATGGTACAAAGTTCTGGAGAAGATTATGCCTCAGCTTGAAAAAGGCATAGATAGTGAATCCTCTCTTACTCTTCCTGTCTGTGTGCTTCAGGTTTCTGATAGATTTCATGAGGAAGAAAATCTACTTTATTTAGTGTACCAAATCGAATGTTAGTTTCATATCCATGAGTACCCTCACAGACACAGACGGGATGTTTGATCAACATCTAGGCACCCTACAGCCTTGTTAATTTGACATATAAAATTAAGCCATCATTAACTTGGATCACTGGAAAGGATCCTTTATGTGGAGCTATGAACAGGGATTGGTAGAGCAGATCTTCGTCCTGCATGCTGCTCCAGAAGCTATTCTCGATTCTCCTGCAGAAACTGCATGGCTTCTGCCTAGTTTAAACCTTAGCACAGTGCTGAGTAGTTCCTCTTAGTGATCAGAGTAAGTTTACAGGGTGTAATATGTCATCCATACCTAAGCCTTATTTCTGAATTTCAAAAAATACATTATCTGACTAGATATGGTGGTGCAGGCCTGTAATTCTAGCACTTGGTGGGGCTGAGGCAGAATTGTTGTGAGTTGGAGACCAACCTGGGCCAAAAAAATGAGTTCAAGGCCAGCCTAGACTGTGTAGAAATTTTTCCTAACATTGCTTATCTTCTTCCAAAATACAATGCATTTTTTGAAATGAAGAAAGATTCATTAATACTGGTAAATTTGCCTTTATTTATCATGTGTATATTGTTGTCATTTATGGCTTAGCTGCCAGACAATCATTGCATTTCACCTTAACATCTTTCCATTTTTCTTTTGCTTTCCCATGATGTCATAGCCTTGTGTATCTCATGTCACTCTTCAGATGCTTGTGCCTCATATTCAGGGTCTTTGTTTCATAATATTTCAAATATTGGTTATTAGTCTAGCATCATTCCTCCCCTATGACCTAGTCAGGTGTACCTCCTCCCCTATAGCCTAGCTTCCTTTGGTTTGCTGGTTTATATTCGACAAAGAAGTTAAATTTATCATGGATGAAAGGCATTAGGATTTCTGGATACCTGAGGAATAGCAAGAGGAGGATGTGGCCAGAAGAAAATGCAGAGAAAAGAGAAAGGTATACACTGGAATCCAAGAGGAGGAGCACCTCAGACCACGGGGTGAATTTTGAGTCATGGGGTAAATTTTAAATCTACGTTAAAATGTGATGGAACATTCTAAGGACTAATACACAAAAAGAAAGTTATTCTTATTTGCAAATGAGTGCTAGGTGGAAGAGGGGAATCCACCTCACCAAGAGTGACACCATATTCTAATATGGATCCCTGATCTACTCTGATCTACAGATACTGGCGCTCCAATTTTCTTCCATGTTCCTACAGATTATTTGAATTTAATGTTATGTAAGGCCATGTAAACATGCAGAAAGTTTGACAGAAGGACAGTGATGCATCAGAAAGTACCAAGAGTCTCTGATGCCCTGAGCTATCTACAGAATAAATTTGGTCGACATATGACTGTGTTTCTCTGTTCCACGTTCTGTCTTTTGCGAGGCTCAGCTGATATTATGTACAGACTGTCTAAGGAAAGGGAAACAGTAATTCCATAATCTGTGTGATTATATAAAGTGAAATTATCCCAATTGTGGTCAATTTCAGACCATCAATTTTATGTCACTGAACATAAAATTGGGAAGAAGTGTTCATCCCAATCCTTTGGGAAGTGGCTTCAGCAAACCAGGAGTGGATGAGGAAGTCTGAATGCTTCCTGTGGACAGCTTATTTTATTAGCTTCCTTGAGTATACTAAGACCTGGGATACTGGTTCCACTTCACTTCTTTTAAAAACTTTCTGTCTTTCTCACCTCACTTCACTTTCCAGGTATAAGAATCAAAAGACACATATGCAGAAGGTCTTTTAGATTCAGGGTACAATATTCAAATTTTATTATGTAAGTTCACCTGTGTTATTGCTAATCTAAAATATCCATTGATTTTTGTTATACTAATGCCTTAAGTTTCCTGATCAGACATAATTATTAATAGAAAACAGAAGTGTATTTAGCATACAGACTTTATGGTATAAGTCAAATTATATATTTTAAGTATTATTGTTAACCCAATGATTTCCCTGAAGCAGGAGGAAGACAGTAGATTTGAGGTTGGAAATTACCTTATTCTACTGGCCACTCACCTTGTCCTTTTTGAACAGAAGAACAGATCCAGTGAGTGAAAAATGAACTGCAGAACTATCCATTATTCCCAGCAAACTAAATTATAGTCTCTACTCACTACTGAAGAATAAGTGGTTTCCTCTAGTTACAGAAGTGATCAGTAAGAGTGACAGGGAAGAGGAAAAAAGGAAATACCCTGGGCTGATGCCTTTGTATCACTGATACAATCAAACCATTAAACTGCAGAAAGCATTGTGAAAGCCCAAGATTTGTTTTCAGACAAGTATCATTTTACAAAGTCAAGGATATCAGAGCTTCACGCAGTCTGGGTGGGCGTGAAGAACTAAAGCGCTTACATTTCCATCTCAACCTGCCAGCTCTTTCAATGTGCAGTGATTATTAAGACTGAGTTTTTAATTTGCAAAAGCATCTCTGTTAATACAGCTGCTAATTAAATTACTAATCATGCAGTAATCCTTAATGTTACATTATCTGGAAAATAGAATGATAAGGTCATAATCATCCAAGGAATCAGTTTAAAGAGTTGAGGAGAACAATTAAGTAAGCCATGGCTGAAAATGTAAGATGACATGAGGACACTCTTGTGGCCATAGTTCATTAAACCTCTTTCTTGTGCTTTTTAGAAAAGTTGTGTTCAACAATATCTAGCTCATTTAATACCTGGAGTGTACCATTCAGGTAGTTAAACAAATGAGATTCTTACAAGCCTCGTCACCCTGTAATTCACATCTCATTTGTTCTTTCCTCTGTGCTAACATCTGCTGTGTCATTCTTACTATATGGGGAACTCTTGTAAATATCCCTGCTAGAGATATTTACAAGAGATGCAGTGCTAAGATTCATTGATATGATGAATGTTCCATTACTTCTTGGGAGTGGAAGGCAGACACCTTTAAAATGCTGTGTCGTGCTTAGACTTTTAGGAACACCTTCGCAATTTTGAAAATCTAAATGTAAAAATGACAGAATATTGCTTTCCTAAATCTGGAGTCACATTCCTGAATTCTCATGTTATAGAAATAGAATTCTGCAAAGATATTCTTTCACACCCGCTGAATACTCTTAGGAAGGTAACATCTGTTATTTCTGATAACACTACTGCTGACTTTACAAACCATTCTCAGGTCTTGAAGAGAATCCATGTGAAAATATTGAGTCTTTCCTTGTCCCAGGAAGTGCTGATGTCCAAATATAGCTGACTGTTGGTCATTTACTTCCATCCAAGAAATATGTGGGTATTGCTGATAAAGAGCCACAATTTTCAAACTAGTAGGGCAAATTAAATACTTTCTTTCCTAGAGGAAATTTTGTGTGCAAGGCTCCATTCAAGTGTATGGTACAGAAAGAGATGAAGCATCTATTTCAAGATATATTTTTATGGTTACTGTAGCCCTCTCCGTGCTCCAAAAATATTCTGATTAGGCCAGTCTGACTTCCCCAGAAATGATCAAAACATTTATCTGTATGGAAATTTAATTGAAAATAATTTTTGTGAACTTCAAATTAAAATAAATTTTTTAAAAAATGTGACCTGAAGCTTCACATCAAATTCAAGTCAAAAGATTTTTGAATCATTTACAGTATCTACAATCATCTTTTTGTGGGGAAAGATTATGCATTTTTGTCCAAAATATTGAGAACCTATTCCAAAGAACGAATATGCAAAGATGATTAGTAAAATACTATTCCTAACATTAAGAGCTTTGAGCTTATTTGAGTAGACAGACACAAAGCCATTTTTTACCAGAAGATAGTTATGTCCTATGATGTTACCATTAGAGGTGAGTCATCCTCCTGTTCTCAGGATACTGTGTTATTCATACAGAGAGGCTGGGAAGATGGAAATACAAGTATGTGAACATAGAATGTTTTTTCTTCAAACCAAAGTTCAAAGGCTATATTCTAGAGGATTTTCTATATGATTTAAATTTGACTATGGAAAGCATTTAATTACAGATTCATCAATTCAGGGTTCAGCCTTCATGCAGCTATGTTCAGAGGTAGGACATACAGAAGTCAATGAGTCCTGAGGGTGCAAGAGCAGAAGAGACAGCAGGAGCAAGAGGAGGTGGCAGAGCAGTGGGCACAGCAGCCCCTCTATGCCTTGTTGACAGTGGGCATGGAGCCCATGGAGGATTTAGGGAAGATGGTAACTTAGTCACATCTTCCTTTCTGAGAACCTGACCCATAGCACTGAGGGAAGTGGACCCTTGGAGAAAGATAGAAGGAGAGAAACTTCATAACCACATAACTGGTATAGGCTTATTATAGGAGTCTTGGTGAGAGAAAGGACACTGACAAGAATAAGACAGTAATTATAGGGGTAGAGGATAGAAAATGGGCTAAGTATTTAGGAGCTTGATTAGGACTTGATGCTAGATGAAGAATGAATGTAAAACAAGATAAGGATATTTTTGTTTTAATCTTTTGCTAGTATATATTTGCAATGCATGATTCATCCTTACTAGGAGTTGGTACACACAGGTTACCTGTCTTCTTTTTCACTGCACCACTTCCTCTCTCCTCTGCCTCTTTCTCTTGGTCCCACCCACGCTGCCCTAGTAATGTGCTTTACTGTTCCCCTGGCAGGATCCCAAGCCAATCAAGTTGAAAATCTAGTTTAAGTGACACAGGATGTGTATAGATAACGTAGACCAGAAGAAAGATGAAGAAGTAAAAGGGGAATGCTCATCTACACCCACAGTCTCCATTAGGATGGACGTAATTTCACTCAGAGTAGCCACTTAGTGCTTCACGGTGGTGAATGGATGCTCTAGAGTCATGAAACTTAATAATCATCACAGTACTATAAAATCACAACTATGTAATGAATAGCATGAAAGGACCATATTATATTATAGATGATCCACCACTTTTGCATTTATGCATCTTTTACCCAATTAAAAATGAGCTGTATATGTTAATATTTCCTTCCACATAAATTTTAGTTTTTAAATTTTAAAAAATTAAAATTTTGTGGGGCTCTCTGAAATTATTTTGAGCCCATGTTATTGCCTTCTTCTGACTGATTAGGAAGTCAGTCCTTGATAAAATGGCATAAACAATCAGTATTCTATACATATTAAAGTAGAACCATAGATAAGTTTTAATTGCTACTTGTATAAAGTTTAAATATCTAATAAATTTGCTTGTAATTTTCAACAATTGTATTTTGTTTTTAATGAATGAGTTAAATACTTCACATCTCTTAAGGTTTGATTTTTCATTTCTTTATGAAAGTGAAGGAAATTTAATTATTAAATATAATATTTTATATTGTTAAATTCATTAACTATCTTCTGTAGGTTTTATTCCCTTAGCATCAAGGGCACATATAAGTAATTCAGAAATCATATGGAAAAATGCATTTTATTATTTATTACAATAAAATGTTATTGCACAATCTATAAATTTGCCAAAAATTGTGTAATACTGAGAAATAAAGGAGGCATCTGGATGCTCATAAGGTTCTGGTGGGAGAAACTCTGTTTAATGGCCATCCATATGGCAGTGCTAAGTCTAGTCCAGCATGTGATATCACTATACACAGAAACGCATCTCGGTCTCTCACATCTGCCTCATACGCTGCTTGAATGTCCACTGCTGTATTGTCCATATCCACCAGTAGGGGAAGGAATGTAGAAAATGTACATTAACAGAATTCTTTTCAATAGTTAGAAGTAATGAACTTGATATAGGGACAAATGACTCTGCAAAACAGTATCATATAAGCAATGAAATTTGCATTCGTATCATCATTATTGAAGTCATTATGTACTTTAACATATAGAATCACACTGCATTTTGTCAAAAATCCATACACTTAAATAAATGTTTCTGGGCTGAGGAGATAACTTGGCAGTCTGAGCGTCTGCCTGGAAAATGCAAAAACTGGGTTTACTCCCCAGGGCTGCATGGTGTGCTGGCTGGCCCCAGAACCCCAGGCACCCGGGGCCAGACACTGAAACCTGGCATGGTGGTGCATGTCGTAATGCCAGCACTGGAGAGGCTGATACAGGCGGATCATTATGAATCTGAGCTGCATAGTGAGACCCTGTACTAAATAAATAAATGAATAATAAAAAAATTAAATGTTTCTTGAGTAATATATCTAAATAAGTCTCTAAAATAAGTATCTTTTAGGGGCCGGGGAGTTGGCTCAATGGAATAAGTGCTTCCCTGGCAAGCACAAGGGCCTGAGTTCAATCCCTGGTTCCGCAAAAAAAAAAAAAAAAGAAAAATAAGTATCTTTCTCTGTATGTTTAAATGTACTCAAGAGCATTCTTATTTTAAATAGGCGGAATTAAGAAACATGCAATAAAGAGAAAGTGATGGTGATTATGGTATCACGAATTGACAAGTGTAAGGGGCTGAATTCTGTGTACCTTAAAATCAGAGAATTTATTTTAAAACTAATAAGAATTGAATAGGGAAACATCTTGACTGTGAGAATTAAGAATTACAACTGAAATGCCTACCAGGGCTAGAGAAAGCAGGTAAGACACTTGTACCAAATCAGCATAATTCACTTAGGAGTGAGAGTTTACCAATGTCAGACTGTCAATCTCCCACAGTGGCCAGAACTTCTAATTTGTTAAGAGAAGATGTTGAATTTGATTGGACAGTATTATCCCCCAATCTTGAAACACTAGTTACATTAAAGTATAATTTTTGAAGAATATAAACATGAATCTCATAAAAAATGACTGTGTATCAAAAATTTTACTTAATGGAACAGTAATATGTAATAAATATTTCATTTAAAAATCAACATTGCTGAAATGAATTTTCTTATCACATTCAGATTTATTCAATATCCACAGGGCATTAAAACTCAACAGTGTCACCACTGTACGTACTTTGCATGGCTATGAACAACAATTATTTGCATTATTATCAGCATTCCACAGCATAAGGAATTAGGGAATAGCTGAAAGACAATGAAAATTCCAGAGATCCCCTGGCCCCATGAGTAAGATAAGCCAGGCAGTGCCTAGATGTTCCTTAGGTAATAACCCAGAAATGGTTTTGCTATATTTTAAGTGTTTCAGTTTTTCTCCCCCTATGAAAATGAAATCTACTGAAACAGAGTAAATCCATTGTGCTTACTACAGACAGCAAATATCTGCTTGTAGCTATCCAGCCTTTTTCTACAGTTCTGGTGTACTATGAAGAAAGCACATATGTGGTTTTTCTTTTTTGTTTTGTTTTGTTTTGTTTTTATTTAGTGATGGTCAGAAAGTTTACAGGACTTTTAAAGCCTGTCCTTTCCTTATTCTGTCATGTTTTTTTTTTTTTTTTTTTTTTTTTTTTTTTTTTTTTTTTTTTTTTTTTTTTTTTTTTTTTTTTTTTTTTTTTTTTTTTTTTTTTTTTTTTTTTTTTTTTTTTTTTTTTTTTTTTTTTTTTTTTTTTTTTTTTTTTTTTTTTTTTTTTTTTTTTTTTTTTTTTTTTTTTT